>JBBPNW010000832.1:0-12949 GCA_038091115.1 Rubroboletus rhodosanguineus
CGCTTAGTTAGTGAGAAAAGTATGAATAAGCGTGAATAAGCGGCACTCTGTTTTCCTGATGTATGAATTTACATTTACATCATTTGGGCGGCGACTGCCCTAGCACATACCTTGTTCTTTTCCATATTTTTTGACGGATCCCAGATCAGCATCCAGCTGACCCAACAATGCGGGTCAGACGCTCAACGCCTTTGCAAAAATTTACTGTTCGCACCATACGGATGTGATCTCATTGACGACCACACCTGCGCGACAAGTGAACAGCTTGAGACGCAAACCATTGGAGAATGTTGGTGTCCAGAACCCAGCTGTGCAGAGTTCTAAAGAGTATCCAAGGCAAGGGGGCTAGTGCATGTGTGATATTCTCCATTCGTGTCAGGGGACTAGCGAATGTTGGCATCCACACAACCACAGAACCGCACGGAGCAAAATCTACAACCTGGGAACACAATCTACTTTCTGCTGACCCCCGAGTTTACGATTTGACTAGGCATTTTCAACCTTGCGATGCCCCCCTCGATGATCTCGCACACCCACCCACTTTGGTCCTGGTGAATGACTGGAAAAAGCAAGATGCTGTATATGACGCCAAAAGGCCACAAGGTTACAATACAAAGCCGTTGCTCAATGCTGCTCGCATTCTGGCGAGCGCAATTCCAGCTTCTCAGAATGACTCACTCTCCAACGATATCAGATATCCACCGTACATCAACAACATCCGCTCCCGTCCTGGCGAGTCCGGTGTCTGAACATCACTTTAGCCGTGGGGTTGGCTGCGATCGAGGACCCAACGCGCCAGCTGCGTGGACGAGTCGTGTTGTCCTCTAGCTTGATATCGTACGTCGTCACGATATGGGCCAGCATCGTTTTGAGTACAGCTGCGGCAAAGAAACGACCAGGGCTAGCGATAGAAAAAAATGAACACAGGTGTGAATGGCGATGAGTAAGAGACGAACATACCATGCATGTCGACCGTGTCCAAATGACAAGTACTCAGGGGAAGTGGCGACAAACTGGTGCTTCCTGCTATTCCCATTCGCTTCGCCCTTGTCTGCAAACCGGAACGGATCAAATGCCTCCGAGTTTTCGTACAACGTGTCATCGTAATGCAACGCTATGAGGCCCGCACTGATCCGAGTGCCTTTCGGGATGAACGTCCCATCGGAGAACGTAAAGTCTTTTTTGGCCTTGCGCACCAACCCCACTAGAGGACAACATTGAATGAATTTAAAATGTGACGTGTAGAAACAAATGAGGGAAAAGCGACTGACAGCTGTCCATGCTCTCCATGCGTATAGTCTCCTTGAGGAAACTGTCGACTTTGCGCATCTTGCCCACGGACGCTTTCGACCATCCCTCGTTCTCGACGATGGCATCGACCTCTTCGCGGAGAGGCTGTAAATACTGAGGGCTCGCCGCGAGGTTGTACAGCGCAATTGTGAAAACCTGAGGTTCAACATAACCAAATGACCAAGACAGGACCACGAAACCACACATACGGTGGATGATGTCTATAACGCAGATAAGGGAAGTGCCGCACACATGGAGATGACGGGAGGCACGCACGTGAATAGCAGCAAAATTGGCAGACAGCACACGGTTGGCCAAGTCTTCGACCGTGGCGTCTGGGCCCCCTGCGTCCATCAGCCACGATAAAAAGTCGTGCTACGAAAGAAAATCAATATGGTGCACCCTGCAATCACACCGACGAACGGGTTTCTCAGTCCAGTCCCCCCCATACACCTTCGAGTACTTCCGTCGCTCCTCAATGATTGGACGGAGGTGCCCTACACCACGCCTAGTGTACGTAGCGACGTTTGTAACGAAACGGGCGACTAGGCTGTTAAGATCTAGGTGTGGACAACTCTGTGGACAGCCAATTGTCAACGACGCACGGTTTCAAAAAAGTCGGGAAAAGTCCGACGACAATGGCGCCCGTGATGGTATCGATGGTGTGCTGGATGTTGAGAGCCACGAAATCCGGGTCACGACCTGCAATCAAGGCTTGAAAACGGGACCAGGCGACGAAAGGGAATGCATACACAACGGAAGACCAACGAATGATCTATTGCTAGCTCTGCACACAATTCGCTGAGCAGTGGTCAATGCCGGAACATTCTTCCACTCTGTCATCCGAAATGAGCCGATTTTTTGTCTTTGGTGACTGGACGTGTTTTACCGTTGTATCCGAGGTCCAAAATGTCGTCGAAGGCTGTGATGATCTCATCCCGCAATTCGGGATACAAGGTCCCGATATTGCGAGGGAATTGTGAGCGTATCACTGTGACGTGGTAAGGATTGTCGTGAACCTCGGATTCCATCGTGAAGTCAGTATTCAAGTCCTGTCCATAATCAGAAACGCATGTGACGAACTGAGAAATACGCCTTTCTCACTTCATTTATAGCCTCCAGCAATGAAAGCTCGTCATCGGGAGCGTTTCGCAGTTCTTCTATATGTGCGCGTCTGGTCACGACGACCACCCAGCGGTAAAGCGCTGCAATCTTGAACGGGGCGCCTTTGTGCTGAAATAACCATTGAGGTTAGTTACAATACTGAGTCGGAATGGGGTCGCTTGCCTTTCTGTATCCTTCTTGTATCATGTCCGCAGCGCTGGTCATGTACTTGATCCCACCCCACCACGAATCAAACCAACCAGTCGAACCAACGGTCGGGAATGCATTCAGCTGAACGAAAAGAACGAAAAGGATGAGAACAGTACGAAACGGGGATGTAATGCGATTTACATTAGGACGCTTGAACAACCGTACAGCCCCGATGCTAGCTGCGACAACGCCTGCAACGACATACGTCACAGGCACGCTTGCAGGTAGTCCTGGCACTGTCCGCTGCATTCCGGGAAGGTGAGGCAATGTATCTGTTGTGAATCATGAGAACGCACTTGCATTTGTACGTCGCGCACCCCAATGGGACCAACTTTGACAGGTGCGGTCACGGTGCGATATCAAGCATCCACCATATGCTATGGCTGAAACGTCGCACACCGAATGTCAAGTGTGATACGATATCAAGCATCCACCGTATGTTAGCTTGGCAACGTCTGTTTGAAAAAGACCAAATCGCGACCTGGCAAGCTAGAAAGTGACCAGGGTCGGAGACACTAGAAGGCACAATAGACCGTGCGTGCGTCGGATGTGATGGAACGATGCGGAAAGGTGATGTTATGTATCTGCTGTGAATCTTGAACTTGAGGACACGGGTGCATTTATATGTCGTGGACTCCGACAGCACAAATAGAAGTGTGGTGCGCAGTTGATCCAGGACCCGGTTTATACCTATAGGACCCGGATGGGAGTTCAGGCAGAGTTGAGCCCGCCCGCTCCCGAATTTTGTCTAGGGAAATTTGGGTCGGGAGAATCTGGAAATCTCGCGGGACCTCAAAGGAACGAATGAGTAAATGAGAAGATTTATTTGACTAACCGCGCTTTCGACTGACCAAATAATGGTACTGTTAGACACGTAGCAGTAGAATTGATAACAGCAACGAAGATTTGGTGACCTTGGATTGTAAATTGACTGAATATTTTCCTTCGATGTCAGTGTTGCGCCATCCCCACTTCGATCTTTCTGAATTGACTGGAAAAAGGTATATGATGGCGGGCCCCTGCCATACAAAGTCGCTACTGTTGACGTTGAGCAAGGACAACGTTCTGGCCATTGCTGGAAGGACCTTCGCAGCGTTTAATCCTACTCTGGGACCCAGCCCGTCTAAAACAAGTTGCGCAAGGCTTGAAACCATCGATAGAGTCACAAATGTCGTTTGAGTTGAGGTGGTTGGCGCGGGCACGTGAGCAACATGTCCAATTAAGGGTTCGCATCGACCACGTGGTGGGATAAGTGCTCTGTTGAGTCCAGTCGCTTTGCCTATGTTTTCGTCCAACGCCCATTGGCAAGTGTACCGAGGTAACTTCTCGTTCATGTTGCGATGTGGGCACGGGTTTTCCCTCACTTTGTTGGTGAAATGTCATACTCGACAAGATCCCTCCAGGCTGCCCGAGTCAGCGTCGCACTCGGTCGGATCGGGTGCCAATTAATCGGTCAGAAGCTTCCGTTTCGACAAGTACAAAGGCGACCAGTGGAGCGACACGGAGGGCATCGATCTTGGCCGTAACCAACACATGCATCTAGTTTATACGGTAAGGCGCCACCACCTTGTGTTAGAGAGCTTACAGGTGTTGGTTTGTTGAAAAGGGATCGAGTACGGATGCTACTGCTGATGCACTGTGCGCTGCGCGCGATGAAATCGATTCGGTAGTGTATGGCGGTCGTGCTCATAGGTGACATGAAGTCAAGGAACTACACGATGAATGTCCACATGCTTGTAAGTTAGTGAGCATCTACACATATCACATTAAATCGTTACGCTTGATCGTGAGTACCTGAGCGAATACACAGCATCCATGTGGGTAAACTAATGGAAATAGTAGGTAACCTGATTGAAACGGTAGCATTGCCTGATCCTTGCTGATGCTGATCCACTATGAGTCAAACGAGGTAGGTCAAAGAAAAGTAACACGCACCGTTACATGGACGCTCGCGGCCGTAGGTTGAGATGGATCGTTCGCTTGTTGTGTCTAATAGGGCGTGAGTGATCGCGACGAGGTCCACATCACTGGAAAAGACGTACAGGACCTGCTGCTCTTGAATCTGCAGTATGTTGTCCGCTACGAGAAGTATCTTGGTTCGGATCATTGGGAACAGTGGCATTGATAGGCGGTTTATGCTGCAATGTGTGATGAGTGCCTGCATACGAATCTGGTGAATAACGAACCTTTCGCTTCCTGGTATGTCCTGTGGACGTTCGCTAGGATGATATATTAGACACACCACATCCGATCTGCCAAGAAAGAGCACTCACTGAAACGCGTTCAGCTGCAGCCATTTTCGAAGGACCCTGGTGAGTGTCATCCACTCTGGTTGGTGAGTGTGAAGGAGTTTGACGAACGGCATCCTCGTGCGATTTTCCTGAATGTCGACCAGGTTCATGTAAAGCTGGGCCCCTCTTGGTCTTTCGCTGAAACAATCTTTTAAATATTGGACGGCCGTGGGAAGTCTCAGCAGCGTCAAAGTCTTCCCCCGGATGTGCCTCTGGATGGGATGTCACTGGCGGGGCATCCGACGAACGTGATAAACCATGGGATGGGCCCAGCGGGAGTACCTCGCCCCCCTGGTGATCGGTAGAAGAGACTGGGGATGGTGGCTCCAACAGGGTGAACACGGAAGCAAGAAAACAATGAAGTAACCACCAACCTGATCAAAGTCGAACTCGGTAGCGGGCGCGCTCGACGGTACCTCGACCTATTCCATTATGAGAACTCGTCGTGAGGTTGAAAAGAACGAACTGGTACCTCGAGGGGATCACCGCTGCCATCTTCGCTGTGGCCATCGGACCCAAGTGGGCCAGATTTCCCAGGATCTTCCTATTGTACATGTGGTGTTAGTGCGACTCTGCTTCAGACTGACAGATACTTACTTCGAAAGGACCATACGAGTCGGGAAGAATCTTGCGGAGGTCACGAATGGCGATTTTCCCATCAACTCGCCCAGTCGCAAGATAGCAACTGTCCAGGGAGATGGAAATCGACCGTATCTGTTCACTGTCCTCAACGACAGGGCCAATCTGAGTCAGCATCGATGTGTCCAGGAATGAAATGAAACGGTCTCTGAAGGTAGCAATGAATTTGCCATCCGGGGCCAAGGCTATAGAGTAGACCAGAATGCTGGAGCCATTGAGGATCGGCGATTCAACAATTTGAGACCTGGTAGAGACACTGAAGGACTTGATCGTGTTGTCGTCAGAGTCGGATGGGATAAATATTTGCTGACCGTCGCTTGACCATGCAAGTGGAGTGGGCAGGACATATCTGGGGACAGTGGTGTTGATGGTGAAGAGCTCGTCACCGTTGTGACTGTTGAAGATGTGGATCTCAGAGCCACCGTAGCAGGCAATGGCGATGTGGTCACCATTTGGGGAGAATTTGACTCCGGTGACATGACTCTCCAGTTCAAGCGGGCCAACAAGTCTCTCCCCTGTCATTATGCTCCAGATACTTGCTTTTTTGTTTTCGGTCCCAGTGGCGAACCTGGTGGAGTCGGGGGAGACGTCGACTGCATACACTGAATTGCTGCCCTCCACCTCGACGACCTTTTCGTGCATCTCTCCATCCCATACGCAAGCGCCCGAACTCTGATTCCCACACACAACCCATTGGTGATCCTTCGACACACAAATGGCATTCGAATCCATTTCCATTTGCTTTCCGACCTCCTGGCCATCTGCAAGTCGCCATTGTCGAATCGCATCCCTACTCCCGCCCAAAAGATGCTTTCCGTCAGGGTGGAATGTCACAGCCCACACCTCATCAGAGCGACCGGTGTCAAGGATCATTGTTTGGTCTTACTAAATTGTTAGCATCACCCGATCACTCCTTGGAGCTGCTACGCACCGGTATTCGTCGACGACATCATTCACTGATAGTACACAATCGTCGGTGTCGAAATGTCAAGGAACAAGGTGTTTCAGGTTACTCGTGGTGCGCAAAGTTGCTGCGTACACGTTTCCTTATTCTCAATATGGCTTCTCCATGCAGTGCCTCGTGTCATTGGCGCTTATCCCTACTCGGATCCCAGCTAGGTGACCTCACTGCGACCACCGCCCAACCAGGAAGTCTCGCCATACCCCAGCTCTAGGACCCGGTGCACGACAAGTGTACGATTCCCACTAGACCAATTCGCGACGTACTGCGCTCAAAACACGGCACATATTCGAACTTGAAAAGGCATGCTCAAACTCCAGACGAATGTCCTCCGCAAAATCGGAGAAGAAGGTATTCTGCGCACCATGTCACACTCACATGCCAATGTATGGACAGGTTGGGCGTTCTCGTGCGCCTTCTATGTTTCTTCAGCGCTCGAATAAATGTCCTCATTTACTCACTCGTCCCTTTGAGGTCCCGGAAGTTCCCAGACTTCCCCCGACCCAAAACTTGCCAGAAAAAATCCAGGAGTGAGCGGACCCAACTCTGCCTGGACTCCCATTCGGGTGCTATAGGTATAAACCGGGTCCTGGATCAATTGCACCACACTTGGTTTTGTTCCGTCAGACAGTGCGGTGTGTAAATGTACGCGTGCCCGCAAGTTCAAGACTCACAACAGACACATAACATCACCTTCTCGGAATGCAATGGACCGTGGTGTGCTAGGAGCTCGGCATCTGATCAGTCCGATAATCGACCCCAGATGCCTGCAAAGCCGTGCATGGACACCGAACCTCTGGGCCCATCACGCAAGGAACAAGACATTGAGAAGGGTCAATCGTTTTCTATCCCTTGGTGCTCGCTCTCTCTTTCTTGACTTCTCTTCCTTGACTTCTCCCTCATATCCACATCTAGGAAAACGCAGAAATGTGGCCTCTGATCGCATTGTACCTCCCGCATTTTCTCACCTCAGACTAAAATGGACGCTCGACAATGCGCGCCGACGAATACGGCAAACCGCCCTGCTCAGGATGACAATCCAGACGCAATGTCTGTCTTCTGCTACTTTTATAGATATTGGAACGACGAAGTTCCGGGACGCATGGCTCTTGGAGAAATTGCGCTTCCTCCCTGGATCTCAACCCCGACCAAATATTATAGCGAAAAAAACCGAGGGGGAGAAAGTTAAATACTATCGATCGTTTAGAGTCTTAGACTGCGTTCAGACGATTGAATCGGCCCTTTTCTCATTCGTGTCCCCGGCGGTGATCCAAGGGCCACTGCTTTCCTGGACCTAAGCGTTCTCGCCCTTCCTATACGTCTCTCGGGAGCCCCTCTGTCGTTTCGGGGGTAGGCAAAATCGTTGACAGAACCGCCCCGCCCATGTATGATCAGACCGACTGTCGATCTCCAAGTGGTAGGTCTGGTGTTGAGAGACTACCTCTCCCCGTCGTCTTGTCCGTTCTTCTGATGACCTGATCACAAACACTATCACCAACGCGAAATCTATCGGCCAAGCCTACTCCATCCCCCTGTTCGTGTAGCACGTGCGTCCTTTCTCGCATTGAACCGCTGACACATACAACTTTCCAGCATCAACACTCACATCATGCATACAGATGCCACCGAAAAATAACCGCTGGTCATGCAAAACCAAAACCCGATCTCTCGCCATTCGATCCCCCCCGCCAATCCGTTGCACATCCCGAGCGTCGGACACTGTCACGATGTCATATGTGGTAGAGTTCAATAGCCCTTTCGGGTTTAAGTAAATCCAACGTTTCGGCGCTCGACACCCCTCGGTCGTTTCGGGAGTGCAAAACCACGACAGATGTCCCACCGCCGTATAGTACAGACGTCGCCCTTTCCATTCAAACGCTCATAGTATTGACTGATTCACGACAGTGGCCTTTTTTATGGGTGCCAAGAGACGGCTCCATATCCAGTTACCTACAAAACCCCAGTCCCAGCTCTCTAAGTGGCGTAAAAAATATAGAGTGTGATATAACGCACGACTCGGAGAGTAAGGACTGGGGGATCCAGGAGCGAAGAAGTGTCGTCCAGTCCAACAAGCATTGCAATAGCGTACGGAATCGGATAACACCAGACAGAGGTAGCAGACACAAGTCACAGGACGACGGTTTCTCGCTCGAGCGTCCAATTAATGATCCATCCATCAACGATTGACGTTGGTGGCCGGCACCATACCCTGTTCCGGGTTGTGGGGATGCTGCACCAGGCAGTAGGTCGAATCCCGTCGCGGTCGATGAGCGTGAATACCAGTTCTGATGCCGTTGGCCGTCTCGCTCGCAACTATCTGCGCGCCGTCCAGACCACTGGGCTATTATCCGACAACCTCACCTCACGCGATCGTAGTTGATTGGGTATATAAGGTGGAAACTCTTTCGGTTCCGTGGTATGTACATCCTCCATACTGATCGTCATAGGCAACTGCTTGCGCTTCGGAAGCTCCGAACGGGTTTTGTGTCTCGCTTGGGTACTGACTTGAGATTATAGTGTTGGAGGCCGCCATTGGTTCCAGCTGCACGCGCACCTTGGGCGTCGAACTGGGGGTTGCGCGGTACACGGGTTTCAGAGGATATGTCGCTATATTGATCTTGACGCAAGTACTGGTTGAAAATCGAACTCATGTCAGAAGCGTACGTGACATCTTTGCTCGAGTGGGAAATACGACCGATGATGCAGAACCGGCGGATGCGAGTGCTCTGCTGGTAGATAACAGAGCGGGGAGCATCAATGGGCCATTGCTGTCGTGTTGTTGCCTTGTACCATAAGGCACTGAAGGTGAAGACTCCGAAGTGAACGAATCAGGACCCCCGTCTGAAGGTGCGTGATTGATATCGGACGTCGATGCCATCGAATATCTGTCACTATTCGCACGACCATCAGTCGGTTTCCCCATCGACCGGACGTGTACTCACCTCTTGTCTAGCATTGAGTCATGCGACTGCAAACCATTCCTCCAGCGAGGTTCCCGCTCAAATTCACTTCGTAGTGATATGGGAGGAACCGAGTTCGCCCTCCTTGTCGCTGTCATCACCACACATCTAGCTATAATCTGACGTGTTTGACACCAGGAAAGTCGTCGAAGTGTCAGAACGCACAGGCAGGGAGAGGGCCATTCCATACCGGAAGAGAGAGGCGATAAACAGTTCGGAAGGGTCGTGTTGGCCATTGGGAATAATGGAGATGATGATAGGGTAGAGCATGAAATTGATAACAGCCGGTAAAACCAGCGTACCCATCAAGCCCATCCCAGCGACAAACTGCATCGAGAAGCAGAAAGTTCCACCGAGATCACGGACAAGGATGGGTTGTGGACAGTCGAGTTGCTCTAGCGGCGAAGCTGCGACGAAAGAACGCGTGATGTGATGCGCCAGGTAGCATGAGCATGAAGGTCCTCGATGGTGGGGGGTTGATTGTGCTTGACAAGCGGGAGCAACAGGAAGTAGTGGACGTAGCTCCGGAGCGTAATCATGATGAGAAGGGCGGGGCGGGGCTGATGCAGGGAGTGCGTTGATGGCCTACTGCGGACCGCGAAAAGGCAGGGTGATGCATGATTTCCGCCAGTAGCTGTTGTTGAACACGGTCAGTCGCAGGGATCGTGTGTGACCTGACTTGGGCGAATGAACACACCATACAGTGGCTTGCAAGAGAAATACATAACGCCTTGGATGGAGTATCTGCCATGGTCGCGGAGATTGTGATATCTGTTTTACTTTGGAGCGTAAGAATAGTTTCTATGCAGTGACAAGACAGACTCTGGACGAGGGAGAGCTTGAAACCCAGGAGAATGGCGAACGACGAGCGAGAGGAAAATCGACGAGTCAATGATTCGGCGAGCGACTGGTGACAACTAGAAATTGAGCCTATCCACTGCGTCCAAGATGTTGACATCCTTGCGAACAGTTGCTCACGCGATATTCTCCTCTGTCGACACCCAGTTACGCTCGACACGTATTTACATCTAACTTCATTCCTTCAACCACCCTCTCGCCAGTCGGCCAGCTCGAGAGGAATAGAGAAAACACCGACGCCTGCAGTCTATCACAGAAGTTGGACGGCAAATTCGACTACAGTCTTACCGACGCTGTTCGCCCGGTTTGGGCAGCGGTTTATCGACCAAGGACCGACAACCCCGAAACGTGAACGGCGAGTCCTGCCCAGAGGGATTACGCGCAGCGAAGGTGCCTTCCAGCGATGGTCAGAATCACCCTTGCTCAATAACAATGACTTTGTATGGCAGGGACTTGTCATCTTATACCTCGCCTTTTCCACTCCGTTCAGTAGGTTCAAAGCAGGGATGCGCGACATCGGAGGAAAATACTCGGTCAATTTGCAAAGTCAAGGTCACCGAGTCTTCGTCGCCGTTATCAGTTCTACTGTTACGTGTTTAAGAGTACCGTTATCAGGTCAGTTGAAAGCACAGTTCGCCAAATAAATGACCTCACTTACTCACTCGTCCCCTTGAGGTCCCGGAAGATCCCAGACTGCCCTCGACCCAAAATTTCCCAGACAAAATCCGGGAGCGGGCGGGCCCAACTCTGCCAGGACTCCCATTCGGGTGCTATAGGTATAAACCGGATGCTGGATCAACTGTGCACCACACTTGGATTTGTTCCGTCGGAGTGTGCGATGTATAAATATACGGGTGTCCGCAAGTTCATGACTCACCGCAGACACATAACATCACCTTCCCGGAATGCAGTGGACCGTGCCGGAGTTACCTGTGTCCGTGCCTGTGGCGTATGTCGTCGCGGGCGTTATCGCAGCCATCGTTGGGATGGTACAGTTGTCCAAGCGTCCTAATGTAAATCACATTATATCCCTGTTTCGTACTGTTCTCATCATTTTCGTTCTTTTCGTTCAGCTGAATGCGTTTCCGACCGTTGGCTCGAATGGTTGGCTTGATTCGTGGTGGGCTAGTATCAGGTACACGACCAATGCTGCAGACATAGTACAGGAAGGATACAGAAAGGCAAGCAACCCCATTCTGACTCGGTATTGTGACCAACCTCGATGGTTATTTTAGCACAAAGGTGCTCCGTTCAAGATTGCAGCGCTTTACCGCTGGGTGGTCGTCGTGACCAGACGTGCACACATTGAAGAACTGCGAAACGCACCCGATGACGAGCTTTCATTTCGGGAGGCTACGTTTGAAGTGAGAAGGATGTCTTTCTCAGTTCGTCACACACGTTTCTAAAGCAGGATTATGGACAGGACTTGAGTACCGAATTCACAGTGGGATCCGAGGTTCACGACAATCCCTACCACGTCACAGTGATGCGGTCACAACTCCCTCGCAATGTCGGGACCTTGTATCCCGAGTTGCGGGATGAGATCATCACAGCGTTTGACGATATTTTGGACCTCAAATACAATGGCAAGATATCTCTGGTCATCAAAAATAAGAAGACGTCGCTGATATTGGATGACAGAGTGGAAGAGTGTTCCAGCATTGACTACCGTTCAACAAATTGTGTGCAGGGCTAGCAACAGATCATTCGTTGGTCTTCCGTTGTGTATGTATTCCTTTTCGTCGCCTGGTTCCGTTTTCGAGCCTTGATTGCAGGTCGTAACCCGGATTTCGTGGCTCTCAACATCCAACACACCATTGATATCGTCGTGGGCGCTATGGTCATTGGATTTTTCCCGAATTTTTTGAAACCGTACGTCGTTAACGATTGGCTGTGCAGAGTTGTCCACAGCTAACTCTTGACAGCCTAGCCGCCCGTTTTGTTACGAACGTCCCTAAGAACATTAGGCGTGGTGTAAAGCATCTTCGTCCAATCATTGAGGAGCGACGGAAATACTGGAAGGAGTATGGGGAGGACTGGACTGAGAAACCTGTTGGTCGGTCACATTTGCAGGGTGGATGATATTCATATTCATTCTGTAGCACGACTTTTTATCGTGGCTAATGGATGAGGTGGGTCCAGATGCTACAGTCAAAGGCTTGACGACCCGTGTGCTGGCGGCCAATTTTGCTGCTATCCACGTGCGTGCCTGCCATTATCTCTAGGTATGTGACGTTCCCCTCACCCACTGCGTTTCAGACATCATCCAACGTATGTGCGACTTTGTGAGCTTGGCTTGGTCTTTTGGTGATGCTGAATTTCAGGTGTTCACAAATGCGCTGTACAACCTCGCGGCGAACCCTCAGTGTGTGCAGCCCCTCCGCGACGAAGTCAATGCTATCGTTGAGAACGAGGGATGGTCGAAAACGTCTGTGGGCAAGATGCACAAAGTGGACAGTTTCCTCAAGGAGAGCATACGCATGGAGGGCATCGCCAGTTGTCAGTTGCTTTCCCCTTATTTGTTTCTGCACGTCACATTTTAAACTCACATTCAATGTGTCCTCTAGTGGGGTTGGCACGCAAGGCTACAAAGGACTTCACGTTCTCTGACGGGACGTTCATCCCGAAAGGCACTC
>JBBPNW010000833.1:0-12939 GCA_038091115.1 Rubroboletus rhodosanguineus
TCGCCAGCGCGTTCGTCCGAATTCTCAGCGGAATCTCTTCGAGGATCGACGAAAACATCAATCGATGCGTCATCAAGCTACAAACCGCAAACAATTCATAAATCGCATGCGCAACCCATCGGGCACCCTACCTTGACGAGCTGAAATTCCCCCTCTTGTACGCGCCCATAAACGAGGATGTCAGCCTGAATGCCCGGAAGGACGCATTCCCCCGTGCTGTTTGCGAAACATCTGCCCACACCATCAATCTCCGCCAGCTGTCCAGCACGAGAAATCAGTTCACCGTGCACAATCACGACGCCCCCGTGCCTTAGTCTCTCCTGGTGTATCGCCTGTGTATCTATCAGTGTTTGGTTAAAGAAAGCACCCAGTGCCGTGGCTTGATAGAATCCAACGACGTTGTCATCCCCTTGCACCTCCTTGAGTGATCGCAACATCGATGCCTGATATCGTGCTAGTGTCCACACCTTTGTTCAACCCTCCATCGAATCATGTCTGTAACGGTACCCACCAATAGATTTTGATGATTTCTCGTCTTCCTCGCTTGTGTGGCTCGGTAATGGGAAACTGTTGGATACCTCGAGGACACCATCTAAATCAAGCCCGAGCAAAAGGCCGTGCGCAGATCCAGACGGAGCCTCGCGACCACGTTGTATAATTTTCGTTACCACCTACGATATCCCCATCAGCGACAGGGCACAGCGGGGAAGTGGGTTGCGGGTTGCCAGAAAGGCGGATATAAACGTGGCATACCAGAGCATCTAATTGTACGCATGTGAGCGGTATCTCTGCCTCGATGTCGATGGCGGTAGACATGGACGGAGGGATGGCCTCATACGTTGGCGCAGCCGGTGCTGGCGCAGACGCAGGCGTTGGCATCATTGCAGCCAGCGCTGCGGCCATCGATGGGGCGGCCATTTTTTCCAGAGTGTGATGTCGAAAGGAAAACAGCAAAGAGTAAATATGTGAACGAATGCATGATGCTGAATAAGCATACCACCAACTTACTCTCAGCCATGGCGTGGTCTCGTTCAGCGCGGATAACGCTCTTGCTCGCCATAGACGTCCTCTTCTTCTTCATAGAACTCATCGTCGGTACGTGCAAGCCTCCCCTTTTCCACGCCCTTCTAATTTTCGTAGGTTATGCTGTCGGCTCACTTGCTCTGGTCGCTGACAGCTTTCATATGCTCAAGTAGGTGCCATTCCCACATTCCTGCCTCAACTCACCCTCCCGCAGCGATGTCATGAGCTTGATCGTAGCTCTCTACGCTATCAGGGTTCGTCATACACTTGTGGCATTTCATCCTAACTCGCCTCACATAGCCGTCTGCACACAGCTCTCCAGTCAAAGCTCAAATGATTCTCGCTATTCTTACGGCTGGCACAGGGCGGAGATTCTTGCCGCTCTCATCAACGGTGTTTTCCTCTTGGCACTCTGCTTCTCTATCGCGATGGAAGCTTTGGAGCGTTTCTTCAGCACGCCTGGTGTGCACATTTCTTTGTATTTCAAAACTCTGCCGCTCAATCCTAGAAGAGATCTCAAACCCCCAACTGGTAGTTATAGTCGGATCTTTTGGCTTGGCATCTAATATCGTTGGCCTATTCCTTTTCCACGGTGCGGCAGCCCTGGTTGTCTCATCACCGGCCTAATACCATTCATCATAGAGCACAGTCACACCCATGAGCACAAGGGTAGCATCCCATCATCTCGACCCGCCAGCATACACGTCATTCAAGACAGCGACCATAACCTCGTTACTTCCAGGAACCGTGCCGCATCCTACTCGTCGCTGTATGGACACCCTGTCGCTACCCGCGCTTCGCTCTTACAAACCGCTCAAGATATTGCGTCCTCTACGCTCACTCAGGACAGCGTTACACCATCAACTGAAGAAACCCCTCTCCTCGCGTCATCGACCGAGGACGCTCCTCGACCATCTCGGACGTCCGCGGACCACGTTCGTCATGCGCATGGGCAGGGCCACTCGCATGGTTCAATGAACATGCAGGCCCTGGTACTACACGTCTTGGGCGATGCCCTGGGCAACGTTGGCGTCATCGCCACCGGCCTTGTCATCTGGCTCACAACATGGAAATACAAGTTTTATTTCGACCCAGTGATCAGTCTCGTGATCACTATGATCATCTTTTCCTCTGCGATGCCTTTGGGTGTGTTTGTCCTCATTTTGTTTTACCGATGTAGGACCTGATTTTTGCATCGCCTCGAGTTCGAAGCGCGTCCTTCGTTCTGTTACAGGGTGTCCCACCAACCATCTCTCTTGATGAAGTGCGGGCGTCGATATTAAGCGTCAAGGGCGTGCTTTCAGTTCATGAGCTCCATGTCTGGCAGCTCTCTGAATCTAAAATAGTTGCATCAGTGCATGTCATGACATCCCATGATCACGACTTCATGCCAGTCGCTGCAGAGATCCGCAAAGCGCTTCACTACCACGGCATCCATTCTAGTACCATCCAACCCGAATACCACCCACGTAACCCTCATGTGATACCCGAGGAACCCCTCCAGGTTCGTAGGACAGCTGGCTCGATGGAGATGAATAGCGATCAATTGATTGGTCTGCTAGATGTCTACGAATTCATCTTGTCTCATTCTTTGCCCGCCAGACCAAATTTGCGATCCTTCTGAAAACGCGTGTTGTCGTACGTTTTTATCCAAACCTGTTGTGGCTCCGGCTGACGACGCTGTTGGCAGCTCCACCGGCGTCCACAGTGTGAGATGATTTGTTTCACAGTTGTACACGGTGTTGCACCATATCACAAAACTCCGATCATATGCAGGAAAACTTGTCGTACTTATCATGTCATAAATACTGGAAAGTTTGCAGCAAAGGGAGACGATGTACCCAATTGTTCGAGAATTGTCCTACTCGTACCCGAAGTTGTTTTCCGTGTACGGAGGTCCACAGCTAGTTTTCGGGCCAATACAGCACTTGCTTGTCCCAGTCGCGTAGTGTGATCGTTGCACATGGTCTGTAGTGCCCATTCGAGATGAAGGGCACAGGAGAGTGCGCTAGCGATGATCGTCGCTAAAAGTTCCGTGTTAACACTCGTGTCGCCTCCTTGCTGGTCGACTGCGGCAATCAGCTGAGGGAGAACGTTGTACATGAAGAGGGGGAGGAGTGGGGGTACACCAGAACGTGGCACAACGAGCACGAATGTCATGATTCGGCGACATGTCTCCGTTTCTCCGAGGCTTGCGGCAACGCACAGCTCAGTCCAAAGTAGCAGAAGAAATTTCGTAGGCGTCGTGATGGTGAGGCAGCGACCCACGTCAATGCGAGGCACTTTATGTTGCCGTGCCAACGCAAAAGCATTCCGGATCTCCCGTCTAGGGAAATCCAAGAACGCATCCGGTGGCGTGGTTGCAGTGTCTTCCAGTGCTTGGCTGTTTCCTGTCACAACGACAGTCAAAAAGATTCAACAAGGGGCGAAACATCCTCACCCTCCTTTTTGACCGACAGCGTCCGGAATGCAACAGATCTGATGGCACCGATGTCGTAATGGAGACTCGAAATCACGATTTGGGTTCGCTTTCCAGAGAGGATTTTCAGAATGTTTGGACTACAGAGGCGCAAGATTACATGGGGACACGTTGATGCCAGTAACAAACTTTGCAGAACCTCAAGTTGAAAGGGGGCAGCAAGCCTACGTATTCACTTGTGAAAAAAAAAGTCAAGGAAAATTCGATATGAAAACTCACCCGCGTTGCTGGACTTCGAATAACATCGCATGAACAACACCTACGAGTGTCCAATTGAGAAGGGGGCCGAGGAAATACGAGATACCGTTGTGGAGGACGTCGTTATCGATACATCCCTCCTGTCGTGCGATGCATGCTTGAAAGAAAAGCGTCGGAGACATTTGAAGCAAAGTCTTGGGTTTCGTCGACCTGAACGTCAGGTTCAATATCACGGCAAGAGAAGGGGTACTTGAATTTACCGGAGGATGGTATCATCTATACCCTCGCTGCTGCTATCGAATATAGCTTTGAACCATCCGGTAAACACCGTTTTCACATCAGGAGGGAGGTCCTCCGGATAATAGACCCGTGAGGATCGCAAAAATTCTGTCCGAAGCACTTTACCACCCCTCCTCAGCGAGGGTGCCGAAATCTGCAAGACATAGATTCAGTCACAATCAAGGAACACGTATGGATGTACCGGCCTGAAACTTGGTCAACACCATCTGGATGAATAGCACAACGTCCCCCAGATGGCTAACAGCCGTTTGTGGATCGCCTTTGTGTCATACAATGAGTACCCTCATGTCACTGAGAAGTACACATACCAATAGTTTCGCAATCGTATTCGTGAAGTAATTCCAATGCCTCGAACACGAGGTCCGTGATCTTTAGGTGGAGAGACAGAATGTCGAGCGCGAAATCGTGCGCACAGAGCATCTTGGTGAGATGACTCAAAACCTCTAAATCGCCTGATTTTGAGTGGGATGTGAAACGCTACGGGTATTCATTTCCCACTGTGCCAGGATCGATATCCTCAACCACCCACTTTACGGACCACTTGAGCAAAGAAGTGATGACTTCCCGGTTCCAGACGGATGCGATGCAATAATGTCTGAGTGTCTTCTTCACTAAGCTCCGTCGTGAGCCTTGACTCAAGGTAACTCTGCAAAATTCTTATCGGCTGATACTCTGCACGGGCGATGACTATCTCACCTCGAGCGTACAGTTATGCTCGGAAGCCTCGGCCTGAAGCCGTGTCCCAGAATCATTCGCAAGAGTGGGATCCGCGGTCACTGCAAATGTCTGGTCTATGAGTCCAACTGCGTATAGTTGCTGTGTCAAATCTCTGACGAATGAACCTGGGCTGAAACACGTATAAGTGAATGACCACATCTTAGAGGGGGAACCTGACCCAGCAGTTTCTTCTTCGCTTGATTCCCTGGACTTCGCCTGCACTTGGACATGATCACACCGTGCCAGCAAATCAGAGCGTTGAAGCACCGCTGAGACTGCGGCATGCATCCCAGCCCGCTGCAGAAAGATGAGGCGATGTGAGCTTACGAAGGCAGTAATAACACACCCAGTCTGCCTCAACCGTTCCATGGCCCTCCAGCTCCTTCTCGAAAATGTACAAGAGGCGAGGCAGCTGTAAGCTTGAGCTTAGTATAGTGACGTTTATGCGCGCAACAAGGCACCTCACGCGGCCAAGGACAAACGCTCTCCACATGAAAAAAGATCCGTCATGGACGCCCTTCGGTGAGCTTTGTGCAACACAAGTCATGGACGCCAAAAGCATCTGGGTGTAAAAGACATTTGGGGCCAAGGATGTCCATCGCAATAAACCCGTTAGCAGCACCACAGCCTCTAGACCACTACCGGCGCCATAGTCGCTAGCCCGGGATGCAATCTTGCAGGTTTTAGTGCAGTAGTGGTGAAGGAAGTGGGGAAATGGCTCACGAGAGATTGTAGCAACAGACCGCAGGAAACAAAATCGGCTTCGAGGTTGGAACCCAGCATATCACTCTTCCCAAGGGCGAGCTGGGTGTGTATCATCTGTGCCTCACGAGCAGCCTTGGCGTCATCTCCAATCAGGAGACTCAACGAAACCACGAACGTCTCCAGCACCTGACGGACCTCTGGAGAGAGACGTACGGAATGGAGCAAGTCATTGGCCTCTCCAAAACATATCATGGCTTGGGTTGTCGACATTTGCAAAACGTCTGGAACGCAGGGCAAAACCAAGGTGATAAGCTCCGAAGCGGACGTTGAGAGTGTGTGGAAACCGGAAGGAGGGAAGGAGTAGGCTTGACGAAGGAAAGCCAACGCATCGTTCACTACAGCTAGTATGGGTGTTTGAGAACTTGCAGAGGGGAGAAGGGAGCCGAGCGGCGGCATTCCAGAGGCATAGTGAGCATCCAATCCCATGCGACAAAGCACATCGAGTGTTGAGCCATTTTGAAGCTGTGATGATCGTGCGGCGCGGAGGAACATAGCAACAAAATCTGAAGTTGACACAAGCCCATTACTTAGGGCATGTCTGAGGTAGCCTAGGAGAATAGGATCGGCACCGTAGATGCCACATAGACCAACAACTGCATCTGTTGGTTTCCAGTGTGCGTTTTATGGATTAGTTCTCTGACAGCAAGCGCATTTTACACACCACTGATTGCGGGCCCGACATTGGGTGAACCGTGACCCGACGTTTCTTTATCTATCCACAGTTTGCAAAGCTCAAGCCACTTCGAGTGCGGGTTTGATTAGAATGGATGTCCAAGCTTCTAGCTGTACCTCACCTGGACCGGAGAGATGCCACTCTGATATGAATTCCGCGTCAAACTTGCCAGGGACATGGAATGTGACTCGAGTCCTTGGCACGAGTAGTCGTTCCAAAAGATACAAGTTGTGGGGAAGAAGCGGAGTATTCGACACAGTACGTGCGTGTAATACTATGAGTTGTATTTACCCTCGCTCCATCAATGCATCACGTCCGAAAACTGCTTCCAGTATGACAGGGTCGGACATCCCAACACCCTCTCAGAATAAATGCAACACGAGCAAAGTCGCAAATAAGGGTATCGACAAAGTCCTAAACAAGTGCGTCGCGTTAATGGTATCAGCTCCTTCATACTTTGGACATGAGCCGCCGTGTCTCCTGAGGAGTGAAGCGTAGTACTGTTGCCAAGACTCGTACGAGGTTTGGCTAGGGAGGGTTGTTACCCACATGTCGGATTAATTCAAGGTCTTGAACACCTACTCTCATCTCCTTGTGTTCTAGGAATTGAATAATGACATTCCGCAGGTACTCGTAATTAATTTCTTCTTCATTCCTAACAAGAGGAGGCGAGGTGGAAGAAGGCGTATCCGAGATCGAAGAGATGGAAGTACGCGAGTTCGTGACTTCTGACCGAGATGTCCAATATCCAGCACCCGGATTGCGCTGCCTTTCCAGAACGGTAACCGAGTTTTGGACCTTTCGAAGTTCATCCCGAAGGGTCTATGTCTTGTTGAGCGAGGTTATTCCGAAAAACCAGAGATCATACTTTATTTTGTGCGCGTAACTGGGCTTCTCGGGATTTGCTTTCCTCGACTTGCTTCTCGCTGTCATCAGCACAGGCCACAGCTTCCGACAGGCGTCGGTGCAGAGTTGACTATACCATACAACTGATTGGCAAGACGCTAATATGGAACATATGCAGACCCACCTCAGCATCCTTGAAGGCGTCAATATGACTTTGGAGTTCGTGTAATCGACCGTGGTGAGATCGAGCCTCGGTTTGGAGATTCTCAATCTCAGCTTTCAACACCCCAGTCATATCTTCATCCCGTTCGCGCAATTGAACACTAGACTGAAGCATGCGTTTCAGTTCCTCTGTCTCCTTCGTCTTTTCCGTGAGCTTGCGACTCCAGTTTGCTTCGGCTTCGGTGCGCTCTTTCTCAGCAGTCGTCAATGTCCTCTTGAGTTCTGAGAGTTTCGCCTCGTATTTGATTTCCATCGAGGAGACTAGCTGTGAAATTTCTTCAGCAGAGACACCAGAGCTTGGCGATTGCATTTCGTGCTCCCCTCGAATTTCACCGACCTCATCGTTGAGTAGGGTGATTCGCTCCTGCAATTCTTTCAGCTGAAACTGAGCTTCTGTGTTTTGGGCCTGCAATGACTCCGCATAGCACTGAGAGGACTCGAGTTCGGCTTGTCGTAGTTCCAGCTGCTCGAAAAAGGATTTATTTTCGCCAGTGAGGTTGGCCACCGTGCTCTCGAGGTTACCGATACGCGATTTTTTGGCAGAAATATCTGCAGAGTATGAAGTCTGGGAGACTATGAGCAGTGGTAACCAAAATACCGCAGAACGCGTTACCTTGAGTGTGTTCATCTCGACATCGAACTGTCTTTTTGCGGTTTGAATATCCCTTTCCGCACGGTCCTTTGCGGCAGCGATGTCCTTGTCGAATTGTACTCGTAATCCAGTGACTGCTTTCTCGCGTTCCGCGTTGGCCGCATTGACTTCTCTTTCCAAGTTGGCTCGCTCAACGCGATCCTTCTCCTTCTCCTCCAGGTCCCTATCTCTCGTCTCATTCAGCTCTCGTACTGCATCGTCCCTCTCCCTCTCTGCCTTTACCAACTTCTGTCTCACAGTTTTGAGTAAACTTATGGCTTTCACTCTCTTCTCCTCCTCCTCTTTTGCGACTTCGTTCGCTTTGGAGATTTCGGCACGCAAGTGTTCGATATCGGAATCCCGCTTAGCGTTGTCCTCGTCTATTTGCAACGCTGTCGATTGCGATGCAGTGACAAGGGCCTCAGCCTCGTTCAACTGCCGTCGTAACTTTTCGATTTGATCAGACTGAGAAGCAGTCTCCAGCCGGTGAGTGTCTCGGAGTTCCTCTAATCGTTCTTCCTGCCCTGTAAATATCATGTTTTGAGGAACGAGGAGAAGCAAAGAATAACGAGCGTACGAGTGAGCTTCCCACTGAGTCGCTGCAATTCATCTTGGCTGAACTAAGGAGAAGATTTTGACCAGATCCATCACAGTTGAACATCCCACTTACCTCGACTTTCATATTGACATTGATAAGATACTCGCGCAAGGCTGCGACGTCTCCGGATCCTTTTAACGGAGTAAGCTCACTAATAATGCTATCTATATCCCGCCTTTCAACTTGAAGTTTCTTGAACGAAGTGGAAACATCTGGTATATCATCCAATGTTCATGCTAGCCCAAGGTACAAGATATGTGACCTCACCTGCAAATCTTTGCTCCACCAATTTGAGACGCTCTTGAAGTACCTCGACACCCGCATCCTTAGACCCATCGGTTATCGAAGGTTCAGGCTCTGCTTTGACACACCCTTCTCCAGGAGGATCCGTGTCTACCGTCAACGTGTCAACGACCTCGGAAGGTTGGGTGCATAGTTGTGTGGGAGGTTGGGGCTCTGTGTTCGTCGTTTGTGGTGCCTCTTGCGTCAGTGTTACACCTACACAAGGATCGGGAGTCAATTCTATAGGTATAGAATCCACAGTTGAGCTAGCAGGGGGGTCGGTAGGTGGTGTTACGCTCGGTGGTTGTGCAGCATCGTTGGGGTCTTGCGAAGGAGCCAAAGTATCATTAGTGTCTTTGTATTCTTCTTCTACCTGGACGGGGCCGCCAACGGGGATGTCGAGAGCAGAGGCAGTAGTGCTTATCGCAAGACTTGGGAAGTCTGGTTCTGGGGTCGGCGTAGGTGAAAGTGGATTCTGGGAAACGGCGAACGTATGAGGGGAGGACGACGCGCTTGTCGACGGGTTCGGTGTGCTACCTCCTGGAGATTCGGACACGACGAAGGATGCCCGTAAGCGCTCCTCAAGGGTTGTCTTGCGCAAACCAGAATCGGTTGTGCTCTTTGCGGCTGACGAAAGGCCGGGGCTGGCAGACCGTGGCCGGGAGTTCTGTTGAGTAGGACTCGCGTTCCGTTGGGCCGCGATCGACTTGCGGAGGTTCACCAGGGTATTTTCTGCCGACTGTGCTGAGGACTGGCGTAGAAGGTCTGGTGACTGGCTCGGAACATCCGCAGACAAGGTGCTGTCTTCAGAGGGGCGAGGGAGGGGCTGGGCGAGACTCTCCACTGCTTGGCGGATCTGGGAAAACATTCGAGGTTGGGAGACAAGCCGCAATCAAGTCGGTCACTACGAGGGACCATCACATACAAACCAAGTACTAAGTTACAGTACATAACAAAGCAAATAAACTACGAGCTTTCGTCGGGAGACAACTCTGCTACCTTCCCTTTACCGTTTGAGAGCATTGGGGAACTCCCCCTCGGGGATTCTGATGGGGGCGGAACAGAGGTGGTATTTGCGAGTTGCCACGACGGGATGGATGGTCTACCCGCCAAAGGAGGTAATGGCGTTGAGGGAGAACTTGTCAGGCCACTCGGACCACGGCTAAGTAAAAGTGCCTTGAGCGACTTGAGCTCTTGTTGAAGCTCTGCGAGGGACTGTTTCTGAGTTTCCTTGTTCTTCTCGATCATCTTGAGCGTGCAAGTTGTTCAGAGTGCGGAACATGGGAAGAATGTAGACTACCTTGGGTAACATTTCTCGGATGTTCTCGATCTCATCGCGAATCTCGCGCATTTCATCCCTCGTTTTTGTCTCGCCTTGGCGCATTTCGACGACGACCGCCTGGACATCCCTGGAAGCCTCGTCTACGCGTTCTCTTTGCTCGTCGATCGCAGCTCGCACGGAAGCGGTTTCGGCGAGAATTTCCTTTAGCAGTGCCTCTGCAGCATCGAATTGGGCGGTGAGAGCATCGCGGTCCTGTTCGTAAGCGGTCGCTGATGGTGGTTTGAGATGGGGTAGCAGGTATTTCCTGAAGAGGGAGACGGCGCCGTAAACTAGGGTGCCTGATACGACGGAGGTGATCTGCGGGGAACGAGGGTGAGTGAAGGGAGTGGGGAGTGGGGAGACGCACGAAATAGTCGCGCCAGTCCCATTGGGGGTGGTACGGGGCTGACCGGTAAACGGGGTTGGCTGCGAGTCTGATAGCCTGGTCGATCTCCGGGCCAGAGAGGCCTTTGGCTTCGAGAAACTGAACACGCTGTGGGAGGGGGACATTCTGCGTCTGGTGGGGGTGAGCGGGGAGAGGTAAAGGAGAGAGAGAGACTTGCGTTGGGGTCGGACAAGAAGGTGACCGCGCTATTGAAGAGATCTTGTCTGTCCATGGTAGCCACAGACTCGATTCGTACTCCGCCCGGGTTATACTCGTTTATTTTCCTACTTGCTCCCGCGCCGTTTTCCTTGCATCCACTCATGTTTCGTTTGGCAGCACAAAGAGCAGTCGCCCACAAACTCGCCGTTCCTCCTTTGAGGTCGTCCTCGCTTTATGTTCGCTGCCGGACGACAGCATGTGCGCCCTTTCTGTTGCCATCCGTCCCGGCCTCATTCCCTTCTTGCCCTCGAGTAGTCGGTCGACGCCGCTATGCTGATGTTGCGACAAAATTCACCCGGACCAAGCCCCACATGAACATTGGAACTATTGGTAATCTCCCCTCTCCTCCCCGCCGACGCGTCTTAACGCGTTCGCAGGCCACGTCGACCATGGAAAGACGACCCTCACTGCTGCCATTACCAAAGTTCTCGCAGACAAGGGCTCAGCCAAGTTCACAGACTATTCACAGATTGACAAGGCTCCCGAGGAGAAGGCCCGTGGTATCACCATTAATTCCGCCCATGTAGAATACGAGTCCGATGCTCGTCACTATGCCCACGTCGACTGTCCTGGTCACGCTGACTGTGAGTTCTGTGTATCCCCTATCCCCCACCGCTCATCCGTCCTGCTAGACATCAAGAACATGATCACCGGCGCTGCACAGATGGATGGTGGTATCATCGTCGTCTCAGCCACTGACGGCCAGATGCCTCAGACTCGCGAACATCTTCTCCTTGCTCGCCAAGTCGGCATTAGAAAACTCGTCGTCTTCATCAACAAGGTTGACATGGTTGATGCCGATATGCTTGAACTCGTGGATATGGAGATGCGCGACCTACTTTCAACATATAACTTCGATGGTGAAAAGACCCCTATCGTCTCGGGTTCAGCCTTGGCTGCCCTCGAGGGTCGAGACGATCACATTGGCAAGAGTAAAATCCTTGAACTCGTACAGGCCTGCGACAGCTGGCTCGATGTTCCCCCTCGTATGTCTGCCCTCTCTTGCATCAGTCATAGAATAAGCCTGACCACCCCGCAAAGGCGACCTCGAACAGCCTTTCCTCATGCCTGTCGAGGATGTGTTCTCCATTCCCGGTCGCGGTACTGTGGCTACCGGTCGTGTGAGCAAACTCCATTCGCAATCTGTAATTCGTTGATTCACCTTGTTCGTTAGGCTGAGCGTGGTGTAATCACAAAGGGTGGAGAAGTCGAAGTTCTTGGTCTTGGTTCATCACTCAAGACCACTTTGACTGGCATCGGTTAGCACGCTGATGATTCTCTTCTTAACGTACTAAGTACCCCAACAGAGATGTTCCACAAGGAACTGGAGAGAGTAAGCATTAGCTGTTCCCTGACAAGGTTAAGTGACCCATACCTGCTGCTGACAGGGTGAAGCCGGAGACAACATGGGCGTTTTGCTTCGTGGCGTGAAGCGAGAGCAACTGAAGCGCGGTCAGGTCATTGCTATCCCTGGTTCGATCAAAGCTGTCAAGCAATTCGAAGCCCAACTTTATGTTCTCACCAAAGACGAAGGTTTGTGACCTTGTGCTCATGGATATCGTTGCATTGACACATTCCAGGTGGACGCTATACGCCATTCATGTCCAACTATCGCCCACAGCTCTTCCTTCGGACTGCTGATATCACTACATCGCTGACATTCCCACCTGGCACCCCGGATGCTGAGGACAAAATGGTTTGTTGTGTTGCAAATATGGAAGCGTTATTTTAACTTTATATCAGGTTATGCCCGGAGATAATGTAGAGGTGATCTGTTCGCTCCAGACAGATGTTGCCGCAGAAGTTGGTTCTCGGTATGTCTTCTAATCTTGGTGGCATTTGGTGGACCTGACCACATTGCTTTCATAGATTCACGCTTCGCGAGGGGAACAAGACAAGTGAGTATTGTGTACTTGCCACCAAGAACGGGACTGATTTAATTAATTCAGTTGGTACTGGTATCATCACCAAGATCTTGGAATATGCATAGTGGATATGTGAAGTTCATTTAATCATCTTATATAGTCGTGCAGTATCCCTTCATCTCCTGTCAGCATTGCCTGTGCTACTCCATGCCTGTTTTGGCCATTACACACCTCTCACTGGGATAAGGATGTCTCCCGCCCATACCCGACACGGTCCGGTCTTTTGTTCCCGAAGACTTTCAGTTCCCTAAAAGCGTAAGCCGACTCTGCTTCCCGGTGTGCCGGGTCTACTGTGTCAGACATTCGTTGTGGTGACCCCCTCGCTTTAAATTGATGACTGTTCGATCCGCAGACC
>JBBPNW010000834.1:0-12928 GCA_038091115.1 Rubroboletus rhodosanguineus
TAATCCTAGATAATCCTTGAAGGAGGTTTTTATAAAGATTATAATGGATTATAATGGATTATCAATTGCCTTCAAGGATTATCTAGGATTATCTTTCCATCACAGTTTCCCTGATGCATCTAGACTCCACACGGTAACCTCACTCTTTTAATCTCCATGCTCTAGATCCCTTATCGCATTCCCATGATGTCATTCCATACTACCTTACTCATCTGTTTCCCACATGACATCATACCCTACACCCATTTACCATATGTAGCATAGTTCCTATATTTGTACCTTGGTCCATGCACAAGCACTGGACGTATATATACTGGGACGCCTCTAGACGAACTCCTCAGTTCGTTTATAGTTGATCTCACTTGTCTTCAGCCTTGTGCTAGAGAGTTGCACTTCCCTTCCTGAAGACATCTGCTAGTGTCCTACACACAGCGTCCTCAAGGATCAAAGTGATCAAGCGGTCTACAGAGATCTTAGTCCATCGAGTGTCCTCGATTCCAAGATTTATTCAATAACGTCCCTTTCTTTTGTTGTTGCATTCAACGTTCCACGTATCTGTCTTCTGACAATCCTTGATACGTTTCAGAGATAACCCATCCACTCCTATATGGCAGGAAGCAGGGATGTGCACGAGCCGAAAGGTAAATAGCAAAATGCCCGCGATCCATCGATTGATGGTTGCATTGGGCTGGAGATCCGGGTTATTAATCATACCCTTGACGTATTTCGTGTCCATCTCCACCGTGAAATTCACAACTCTGAAAATGAAAATACAGACAGCTTGCAGGGCTCGGAACAATCCATAGAGCTCAAGCTTTGCCTGAGAGTAACAACTCTCTATTTCTGTGAGGCTTATAGAGCCGAATCAACTTGGATACCTTTTTCCGTCACTCCCTTCCTGTGATAAGATGAATCCGACCGCAATCACGGATGTATCCACAGCCAAAATAACCTCGGATCCGGATTCATAATCCAGACGACAGAGTGTGGGGGAGTGACAGATTGCATCCTTGAGATGCTGCGTCGTGAGTTCCTGAGGCTCCCCCCATTCAAAGGGAACCCCCTTCCTAGTCAGATCAACCAACGGACGAGTAATGGAAGCAAAACCTTTGATGAAAATGCGAAGTACACTGCACACACCTAGGAATCTGCGCACTTGAGTGAGAGTCTGGCACTTGGGCCAGTCACGGATTTTCTGTACTTTGTTCTCATGGGGGACATGACGGTCAAAGGTACACTTGTGACCGACTATTGTTGCATTGGGGGCTGCAAGGACAAATTTCTTGGCAGAGACCATGATATTGACATTCTGAAGGCGTTGTAGGATGCAATGGACGACCTGTAAATGTTCCCAGATGAACCTATGGATACCTGAGTTATCCAGAATGGTCTCGTAAGAACCATCCGGATTCTGATATCGAGTAGTGATGGATTTGACCGGAAGGTCATCTAGGAATGGGTAAGTGCAACAAGGAATCTCATCCTGAAGGATGAAGGACATGTCTTCCTGATAAATTTGTACTGCATTTGTATATCCCATAGGGACAGTGGTAATACGGTGAGGGCCCATAGGACTATTGAAGGTTGTGAGATCCTGTGATTCCAGGTGAAGCGGGCGCTGGTCGTATCCAGCAAATAAATCCATCATGCTATACACTGCATATCCAGCAAAGGACTCTGTGAAGTGTTCAACAAACGGTGGAGTGGACAAGTCGCGAATGGTGACCGCATTGAGGGGTTGGAGGTCGTGGACAAGGCAAAGGGATTTTCCATCCTATTTGAGGACGCAAAACCAGCAGGATCGGTAAGTGGAAGTCAAGGGCTTGTAGACTCCAGTAGCGATCCAGTCTTTAATGATCTGGATAGTGTCAGCCCACATAGACGGAGGAACGGGAATGTTTCATAGGACTCAGAGAGTATGGGGTACAGTCGGAATTTTAACAGGAGGGAAATACAATTCGTTGAGACGACCCTGCTTGGCAGGAACCCAAGCGAAAGCCATCTCATGTTCGCAAACAATCCACCGAAGGAGTTTAACCTCCTCTGGCAAAAGCCAGTTCACAGGATCTAAATCTAACTTGTCAGTGTGTTCCTGTGTAAAACAGATACCAGGAACGAAATCCGGTGGGTGTGAAGGTAATGACTTTAAACCAGCAATCAGATCATCTGGAAGAGATTGAGTAATGTGGAACTCTTCATCTACAGGAGCGATCACCAAGTGAACTTTCTTCGCAACCAGTTTATAAGCCAGTGCATGCGACGCTGGATCAAAAGAATAAATGGATGAAAGAGTGGAAATAATGTCCAGATTCAATATGGTTTGTGTAGAAGAAAGAAACAAATAGTCCAAAGAAGGAGCCAGTGGTCCAATAGAAAGAGGCAGAAGACGTGAGTAGGAAGATGCGAAAGCGAAAGAGGAAGCAGATGGAACGGATAGACTGTCAGATTCTCCCCAATCATCAGATGGATCATTGAAATTCAAAAACCCATCTTGACAACGGATTGATGACTATTGCAGTGTTTATTCTCGCGGCAGCAAGGACACCCTTCTGACCATGGACAAGTAGGTAAAGCAAATTGTTTCCCCGAATTGGGGTCACGAAGGGTAACGGTCTGAGACCCATCCGGGAAGTTTTCCATAGTCGCTGTCATAAGACAATGAAAGGGTCGACCAAGTAATAGGTCAAAGTTAGCATGGGAAAGGATCTGTACTTGGACCATAACTTCACCTGCACCAAAGTCGAGCACAAGGTTTTCGAGTACACCAATAGTCATATTGACACTAGCGTTTGTGGATGACATCCTCATCGTATGGTCAGAGCAGATGGGTAGTCCAAGCTCCTCCCAAATACACTTGGGCATTGCAATGATCTCGGATCTGGAATCCAGAACGCCTTTCATAGCGTGTCCAGAACCACCTATCTTAACTTCAATGGCTTGAAGTGGTAGACTATGGTGTGCGATGATGAGTCTGTCATCATTCTGATTGACCTGATCACTGAAGTCGCGCTCGGTAGTGGACAGGTCGCAACCCGCGAGCTCGTTGACCTGTACAGAGTTGACAGAAGGATTACAGTAGTTACTCGTTTTACCGTTGTCAGGTCCCTAAATTGCTTCCAGAACTCTGGTGATACGGCAATCAAGTCTTTCACAGGCACCGGAACACTTGTGTCCAGCACCTGGTCTAGGACTCGTTGGGGAGCAGACTCATCCTCTAGCGGAAACGAGTATTTGTACTGTGTGGAGGGTGGAGACAGTTGGTTAGCTTGGGGAGAATGGGGAAGACTATTACTAGGTTCTCCAGATCAAGTAGCAATCGATCCAGATGGTTCGGCAGATGTCAAGACAGGGACTGGGTGAGAGGGCATCAATGATGTTGGGGGCAAGGAAGATGATGAGCTGTTTTGGGTGGACCTCTGCAGCTCTGGAGACAGAAGCTCCTTGGAAACAGTGGTGGATCGACTATCCGGCTTTTTGCAAGGTGGTATATGAACACTGTCAAACTGAATGCACTTGCCTTTATCTTTTGATGCTTTATCAGCTTGGAAGCTTGCCCAAGCTTGGGCAATGTAAGGTTGGAAGGCAGGGTTAGTGGCAAGGGGGATATCATCACTTTCCATCTCTACCTTCATGAAGGAAAAAGCAGACGGATCAATGTCCAGGATAGCCGGAGTGTCTGGGTATGCAGTGGCTAAGATGCCAGCTGTGACATGTGGTGGTGCATCCCTAGAGAAGCCAGAAGAAGACGACGGTTGGGCAGATTGCCTCATAGTCATCATCTGATCAACTCCGTCCTTGATACACCTTCCTCCAGATACTCGTGCACAGCTCCACATCCCACTCTTTGGGTGGAAGTGCTGGAATTAGACAATCTGGTTACCAGGCCATGTGGTCACGTCTGGCACCTGCTCGCCTGATCCCCAGTGCTGCGCAGTACGTTCAGCTTTCCCTCCATGTCTAACTTTTACAGCAAATGGGTAGTATCTATGCAGGTGCGATAGCACAACGCGCACAATCGCAGGCATTGTGCTGTCGCAACTGTTGCTCAAGTCACCCTTGTCTTGTCTCGCCTTGCCCTCTCCCTCACCTTCTCTCCCTCACCTTCTCACCCTCACCCTCTCCTTCTCACCCTCTCCCTCGCCCTCTCATCCTCGTTGCCCCCACCCTCATCACCCACCTCGCCCACTTGCCCTTGCTGTCTTGCCGTCTTGCGTGGCAAGTGAGCAACAACACAACACGCACAACCATGCACGTCATGCCGTCGTTCTCGTGACCTCGCCACTCGCCCTTGTCGCCCCCGCCCCTGCCCCCATCACCCACTTTGCCCACTCGCCCTTGCTGTCTTGCTCAGCAAATGAGCAACAGTGTGATGTGCACAATTGTGCACATCATGTTATCACTCTCGCAACCTCACTTAAGTCTCGTCCACCTCGCTTTCACACCCTCATTGTGCTCACCTTCGTCACTTGCCCTTGCCGTCTCGCTCAGCAAGTGCGGACAACCAGCAGGTGGGAACGATGAAAGCGAAGGATGTCCGGTCAGTCACAATCTTGGAGGACAGCAGGTCACAGCAGGGGAAGGCTGGGGTGCGGCCTTGCAGAGATTGACCTTAAGCTATTCAAAGGCCCAGTCAAACCAGGTGTTGCCATAGTGGGGGTTGCCATGGATGTGGCCCTTTGCGTGTTATTCCACACTGAGGCAGCAAGCTTGGGTGTGGGGTGCACAGTTTTTATCGCAGGATCAAGGGGAACGGGTATCAGCAAATCGTGCTTCGTGCATCTCTATACGGAACGCAAGATCCTGTGTTCCAACTGGTAAGGGTAACTTTGCCATTCTCAATCTATCGGCTGCCTCGCCGTTACGAGCCACTGTTTATCAATACTTCAGATCGTGACACAACATCACAATGTCAATGCATCTCCATATTCTAAGCCAGAACAGATTGATGTCTTGTTCATGTGCTGGTTTCGATGCGATTCAAACTTCAGCTCCGGATGGGATGCCAAGTGATTACCTCGGCTTCAATTCTTTGATGAAGAAAACCTACCCAATGCTTTCGGTTTCATAGACCCAGATGCTGTCATCCGCGGTGTCCATCTCATCCCTGCACTTGGATGGGGTCTCACTGAGGTGTTAACATGTAGGTTTGTTTTTACATGCATTACATATGCTAATTTTGCTCTAGTTTTGTGGATAGGGATATATTCATGCGTTTCCGAGGGGGAGGGGTTGGCTACAAGGTCACTCGGGAGTAGCGGGAGGGACGTGATCCACCATTGGACGATAAAGATATTGGCAATGACCTCAAATCTGAGGACTCGGCAGATGAACTTGATGGGGAGACTGGAATTGAGAGGGTTGATGGGGTAGATGAAGAGAGAAGTAATTATAGTTTCCGAGTTTGCGTTGGATGAGGGCGAGGGTGAAGAGGATGACATTATCATTGCAGACGAAGGAGAGGAACTCGACGAAGAAATATGGGCTCAGGAGGGGTATGGCTCATTATAGTTAGAGACTATGAGATTGCAATATGTGGAGATGCGCCGAGCCTCTAAGGTCCTGACATAAGAAACGAGTAACTATACTCATGTGCTGGCTGACAGGGAAACTCAGCCATATCAGGCAATCTCACAATTTTGCAATTTTTGTGATGACAAATCCCTGCAAGAACAAGTTTTCGACGCCCCAACCAAACCCACTACTTACATAGTGGTAATCATTCCTGTGCATGCCTCCAAGTTGCACCCAAGTTCCTCATCGGAAAGCTGTGAGCTTTCCAGCAGAGCACGTGCTGAAGTCATTTGGCACAGCTTTGGACAGCAGATCCTGCATCCATCATGCCCTCGTGCTGCTGGCTTGCCAAGGATACCCAGTTGTTCTGATATATCCGCCGAAAGCCTTCCGATGACGGCCTTCAACTCCCTGATCTCAGTCATCAGTTGCTGCACAACAGCGTCAACACTACTACTCTCTTTGTGACCAGTGTTGTTTCCGAGACCATCCCCAAAGCTGTAGTTCATCCCTTCATCCCACCAGCACGTCTTTCTTCAGGTCTGATTTTCTTCGTTCTGTTCAGGTCGTTCACGTTTTTGATTGGAAATTACCTTTTCAGCTGGACACAGTACCGTGAGGTCACGAAAATAGGTAAAATTCAGCAGTCAAGTTACTCACTGATTTCTACATGGCTTGGCTGTGAACCGCTACCTGCGATGGATACAGTAACTAAAAGGATAGTTTTGCTGATTAAGGTGTGCATCGACGTCAGTTTCTCTACTCCTGGACTCAGATCTGAAATGGAACGTACTGTGATAATTCACAGCACTGGAGTCCATTTGAACTGGTGCAAATTGGGAGTGATTACAGAAATATCTGAAAGGTGAAGCCGCCGACTTCTACATATTCTGCTGGTCTAATATTTATGTAGCCCTAAGATGTTGAGTCTCGCTGTGACAGGTCAGGGTTTTGTTGCCTCTACCCGACCAGGTGGGCACTGAGCAGTGCATTCCTGATCGGGTATTCTGTTCGTTCGTCCAAAACTTAATAAACTACATGGGATTGTCAACTCACGGTCGGGTAAGTCAGATTATAGTACATACGCAGAAACTTATTCTCCCAACTCCTTTTTCAGGATCTCATTCCATATATAAGGCTGCCATCTTCATTCCATGCCGCAGCATCTCGTCTTCTTCTCTTGCAATGGCTGGTGACTCTGACGGTGCTGAGGCCACTGTTACAAATGTGGTGGACCCCCTATCGTTTTCCCCTAACGTCTCCCCTCCCGTCTTACCAGACACCGCTTATCTCTCCAATTCCGGATGAACCCTCTTCTCCAAACTAGGACTCGACCCGGCTGTACCAGACACAGCCTGGGCAGAACTATTGGAGACAGAGCTATTCTCCGACCCTGCCACACCCCCGGACCCTTTCCATCTCGGGCTTATTTAATCTTGTATGTTTTCTTACTGTTCCCAAGATTAATCTCAGGCACTTTCTTCGCTATCTATTAATCTTGGACCCTATCCCTCTTAAGTCCTGATCTCTAATTCAGGACTCGTATCCCTCTCCATTGTTCGCCTTACAGGGAATATCTCGAGTCATTCGTATAGTTTTCCTATTTAAGAACACGCCGGCCCTAGATCTGTCAGAGAGTATTTAAGGCGGAGTTCCCCATGTACTTCTTTTCCTTAACCTTAATCTACACCAATCTGCGTTGATCAAAGCTCGCTGTCGGAGACACTCTTCTCCCGACTTCTATTCTTCCGCTTGCTTCTCCCGCGATCCCTTACCCGGATACGCCATCACCCCTCTCTTCTGGATAAGGAGATATCCTGAAGACTTCCCTGGACTCGTTGAGTGCCAGGAGTGTAGTCAAGACTTCCTAGGACTCGTTGAGTGCCTAGCGCGTAGTCAACCAACATTGCGCTTTTGTTGACGCACTCGCATAACAGCCACTACGTCTGCTGCATCCACTGGCCAGAAATGAGCGCCTTCTGCATTACATCTGGGGTGCAGGAAAAAGCTGTCCGTAAGATTCCTCTTTGATGTGATCACTACTGACCATTGTCTGCGGCCTGCAGGACCATGCAGGATCCACCAGTCCACTATGGCCGCCATTTCTGGAGAGCAGCTCATGCATTTTGCAACGTCCAGACCTTGATCACCAACGGTCTGCAAGTCATGATTGATCAAGAGGCCGAACCTTCGGATTTACCAACAGCAGCGTATGTGACATCCCCCTCAATGGACTGATCTCTTACTGTTTTACTACCAGGAAAATGAGGGAATATGCGGTATTTAATGAGCTGTTGTGAATGATTCCTGGGTTTGAAGCCAGGTTGATGACAGCGTCGAATGAGGATGTCATACACTTTGCCGACCTGGTAAGCTGCATCGTTCTCATTATATGACAGCTGGGACTTAGCAAGGTTGTTCACTGGCAGATTCAAAAAGGTGCAAATGGTGCCAGGGCAGACGACACCAAGGGAATGAAGAGTGCAATCATTGATTGGATCACCCCGAAGGGCCAATCACTAAGTCCCCACATCCCCTGCAACGTCAAGGCTGGTTGTGGTTTTAATCACGAATGTACTGGTGTGCTCTTATGTCCTGCCAGGCTCGATTGGGCCAATACAGAGTGTGTTTCGCATCGTCTCACTAGTCTCATAGCTAACCAATTGGTATAGGACGAAGACAAAACTCGTCAGTGGTCAAATTCAGGTCGTTGGGGATTAATGGCCAGTGTTTCTTTATGCAAATTATACATTTGATACAGAAGACCCCTGGAACGGACTCCTCCGGAGTGGTCTCCTGGTTTCTGTGGGTCTTTGAGTTAGTCTTTCACTATCACATCACTAATCCAGCTGGTGGCCAGGCATATAAGCACATTTTCACTTCCCCGAGCTCTGTGGACCAAGAGCCCAAGGTGACCCGGTCTGAAAACGCCCGTATTCATGGCATGTGATCTGTCACAAAGGCTTCCCTTGCTTACGTGTCAACTCAGGTATGTGCATATCACATCATTAACAACGCTTGAAGGCCCGTTTTGCACTAATGTCCACTCAAGTGTTTTCTCGCACTGACCATGTGACAGACTCCGAGCGATTTTACAACAGCGTTCTTGAGCTGCTGGATGACTCCGATGAAAAAGATGAGGTGGATCAGCTACTGACATGGTGGAACTGGTAGGTTTACTGTTCTTCAGTGCCAGACATGGTGGTAACCAGAACAAAATTTCAGCCAGATATTTCCGCTCTACTCTGATATCGAGCGGCTTCCGTCTAAGAACAGCGCGCTTGCAAGGATACGCCAGAAGTGGGCAGAGTACAAGGAGAGGGAGGCGGCTGTCATCGCCGTGGATGCTCAGGACCTCAATGTTATTGCTGTAGACACTTGACTGATTCTTTTGCAAACTGCTGTAATACATCTTATGAACGTATTTATGCGCTTGTCCAGCAATGCTGAAATTTATCAAATGTCAGGCACTCTCAAAATGAGTGGTCTGCTCCATTGGCGCACTGCTTGGAAGCATGGCAAGGCAAGTAAGTATGCTGAAAGCCATCAGAATGGTCAGGAGGCTAGTTGTTGTCGTTGTCGTCAGCGGGAGAGTGCACGACGAAAGGATGCAAGCACGACATACCTTGTCTCAAACGTCAATCTGCTAGCATCAGGTCTACTTTATCGGGTTGAGTCATCCTGCAAGAGGCACAGTCCGTCGGGATCCAGCCAGACACATAACGACGGTAAAAGTGATAAAGAAAATCAAATAGTTGTAAATTGCCGTTGAGGAAATTCATGCGGACCTTATCGGGCACTCTCAAAACGAGCGGTCTGCTCCATTGGCACACTGCTTGGAAGCATGGCAAGGCGAGTAAGCATGCTGAAAGTCATCAGAATGGTCGGGAGGTTGGTTGTCGTCGGTTATCGTCAGCAAGGGAGCACATGATGAAAGGATGCAAGCATGACGTACATGGTCTCGAACATCATCACGCCAGCGTCGGATCTACTTCATCAGGTTGAGTCATCCTGCAAGAGACACAGTTCATCAGCATCCAGCCAGACACATAACGGTGATAAATATGATAAAGAAAATCAGATAGTTGTGAATTGCCATTGAGGGAATTCATGCAGGCCTTATCGGGTGCTCTTGAAACGAGTGGTCTGCTCCATCTGTGCACTGCTTGGAAGTATGGCAAGGTGAGTAAGCATGCTAAAGATGATCGGAGTGGTCGGGGGGTTGGTTGTCGTCGGTTGTCGTCAGCAGGAGAATGCGCGATGAGAGGATGCAAGCACGACATACCTTGTCTTGAACATCAATCCGCTAGCGTTGGGTCTACTTTATCAAGTTGAGTCATCCTGCAAGAGGCACAGTCTGTCAGGATCCGGCCAGACACATAACGACGGTAAAAGTGATAAAGAAAATCAAATAGTTGTAAATTGCTGCTGAGGGAATTCAGATGGGCCTTTTCAGGCGCTCTTGAAACGAGCAGTCCGCTCCATTGGCGCACTGCTTGGAAGCATGGCAAGGTGAGTAAGAATGCTGAAAGTCATTGGAATAGTCAGGAGGCTGGTTGTTGTTGGTTATAGTCAGGAAGAGAGCACATGACAAGAGGTGCAGACCGTCAGCATCTGGCCAAACACACAACAACAACAAATGTGTTCATACTCAGCACCATAGCTTATTCTCATCATGGGTGTCTAATAAGTCCAGCCATATCTGACCTGATCAATTTTGACCAAGGTTTATCTACAATTACCTTATTCATCACCTACCTCCTAATGTATCATTCTGATGGTCCAATTTCACCACTCCCCTGATGTCCTACTCAGCCTGGCGATCACTAATACATCTAGGCTACATTTCGACCTCAGCGAAATTTCCCCCTCGAGGCACAGCCACCCCCACAGCCCACGAGTCACCTGACGCCAAAAGGTCGCTTCGGTCACGGCCGAGCGGAGTTGCAATTATAGGTCGATGGGTCGTGATTGGTCGTGATTGGTCGACCAATCGACCCCTGCGCATGCCGGGGCTCCTGCACTACGGCGAGAACATCAACAGTGGTTCCCTCTACCCTATTACCGGATTCTATCAAGCACATTCTTGGTCTCTTGCGTTGTTCCATGACGCCATAGTTACAGAACCTCGACACATCAGGGTGACACCACGGGAGGATGAAGGTAACATTTCCTGTGCAGTACCGTATTGTCTTGGGCGCAACCACAACGGAAACACACCAATCAAATTGTTTTCATAAGCGGATCCAAGATCGCAGCGCAGGATGACATGTTGGGATGGCCGTCTCAAACCAGAAATTCAGCCAGTGCCTGCTGTTCGGCCGCATAGAAGTCCCTGTTGTCTGGCAAAGTTTCTTATGCGGTTCCCCGGCAAGAAAAACACTTCAAAGCGGCGTCATAGAGCAGTTGGGGGTGCAGATGTCAAGCACATATCCTCATTGTCACAGGTTGGTATCGGGAGTTGATTCCACGTGTTTTCGATGACTGAGGAATTTTTAGCCTTTCCATCCTTCCGATATTATCAACCAATACCTACTGAACAAGGTTTGAAATTTGAATGATGACATGTCAAAGATCATCGCATTAATCAATTTATTTTTCTAGGATCCCAATGCTTTGGTGGCCGTTACGCATGATAGCTAATAGATAGGCTTGATCGAGGCAGTTCGTCGTCATAATCTTGGATTTGCTTCCATTTTCATCTGTCGTCAAGGGAAAGCGCACCCGAGGAGCTGACACGAGAGGACTGTCTGGAAGAGTTCCTGTCGGAAAACTACTCGCTGGTCTCACAGTCTGAACATAGCAAGTACTCGACCGACATGATTGACATTCACCTCCGATTGTTCTTAAGCGCTGTGTATCTGCAAGGCAAAAGGTGGGCAATCCTTCGTTACCAGATTAAAATTCTCACCACCTTGTGTTGCCAACAAGAATGTCAGTGGTTTAGTTTTAACTGTTATTCAAGGTTATACTTGGTACTGAGGCAGGTGCGCAGCAGGAGGTGTCTTCTCAATCCGAAAGATTCTGGTGTGCCAGACCTCCTACTGACAACCTTCAAGTCTTCAAATCACAAGTACGTACCCCCTTTCAATTTGTCCTTTTGCGGAGACGTGATAATCATCTCACAGGTGTCCGAGCCGAGGATGTCGCCGCTGGTTTAAGGCCAGTGCCTGTCGGATTCTATATTCTCATTCAATTTGGTGGCATCACACGGAGAACCGAGAATAAGCCAGTGCACCTCCATGATATCGTTGTTACATGGGATGATACGATTCCACTGTGAGATATTCCCTATTCTTTTTGATTCGTCGCCGCTCATGATCTCCAGGCCGTCCAGACCCTCTGCCAAGGTTCGACTCGCTGTATGTGCATCCATTCAGCTTTCCTCGATGCTGGGAAAGGGGGAAATCCTCCGCACAGTAGAAATCTGTGTGGGGACTTACTTGACAATACTTGCTGTAAGTGTTGTATATCGTGCACTAGTGATAAGTGTCAAAGACTAGCGCAATAATCGCGTTCTCTCCAACAGAAGGGGGACGTGTATTACCTTGCTCTTCGCTCCGTATTACCATGGAGCGACGGCGTTCCCAGCAGTAAAGTGCTGCTTCGAATCATGCGCTCGAGGGTCGAATCAGACCCGCTCGAGATGCTTACGAGCTTGGGGGACTTGTTTCGCGCACGGGTGGGCGATCTGGATAGGTCGATTGGGGTGGCAGAGGATGAGTTGCAGTTAACGCCGGTCGGACATGCGGTGCGGTCGGAGGTCCTGACGAAGCTTGGGATTTCGTGGTTTACGCGATCACAACATCGACAACGGCAAGGCAGCATATGCACGCGAGTACAGACGCTTGAGTGAACTGCGATGGAGGGACGTACGTGGCGTTTGGAACTTTTGAAGGCGTTCAACGCGAGTTTCCGTTCATCGCGGAACTTTGTTCCGGTGGGATTGGGATCGGATCACGCACAATTACCGTGCTCAGCGTCGGACACGCACGGACGTACGTGGCATTTTGGGCTTCGGGCGTTTTGGGGCAGTAAACGCGATATTTTCGTTCATTGCGTTCGTTTTGGTGATCTTGAGGTCAGGGTCATGCCATACAAATCAATGTGTTAGCGTAGATACGTATGTTGGTTCGTCATCCTCCGCGGCACCATGTCTGTGCAATCTCGAGAGCACTCACGTTCGTGACCGTATCTCGAATCTCGAACATCCCCTGAGAGAACAAGATCTCTATCACCAATAACGAACAGGTTCAATCGCGGAGTCAGTACGTTGTGAATAATAGTAAGCTCAGACGCCGATTGACAGACACAAATCCACTTCCAGACCCCCTCGCCACATCATGTCTCAAGTTGTGATCCTCAATACACGGCAACGTGTTGCTGCAAGTTCAAATGACGTGCAGGTTCCCCTCCA
>JBBPNW010000835.1:0-12914 GCA_038091115.1 Rubroboletus rhodosanguineus
ATAGGTGTATCTTTTCGAGGACATGTATGACATGTACGTGCCGCTTGGTTCTTTTGTGACTGTACATCTCACCACCTTCCCGGCAGCCCTTTCACATGCGATGAATGACAAGGTGTGGATAAAGGTGTCACGAATTATAGGGCCCATACGCCACATTCATCTGAGTGTCTTTCAAATTGAGGATTGCAACCTATCAAGTGTCCTGACATTCCCACACGGCTATGCTTGTGCAAGGTATGGGGTCAATACCGTATGACTCAGCCAAGCTCTTATCCACAGGGTTGATCTCAGGTGTATCGAGTAAAGATACTGGAAAAAAAACTTCGCTACTTCCACGCTTTTACGGACATGATTCTGGTGATATCATCATGATGCAGTGTGCTAGTTACAGCCCATTGTGTGAAATCTCCATGTACGTGTTATGTCTGCGATAGTTTCGTGTGCCTTCCCGAGGTTGATGTCACCGGACACGTTTCCAGCTTTTGAGCTGGTGAATACTACTATTACCCACCATATGGGGACCGAGTTACTGCTTCAGTGACACGATGAAACCTGAAGAAAGATGGTCTCTCCATTTATGGGGCCAACAACGCCAGACGCAGGGATCCCACTTTCGGGAACCTCCCCCCCACGGTGACTCACTTGGGACGAGATCCATCGAAGTGGTCCGAGCGTTCATTCCTTGTTCGGAGCACTTCCACCATAACGAGTGGATAGTGGCCCTTCGATCTATCTGATCAGTCAAGTCGATTGGTGACCGTCCTTGGAGTCTGCCAGTTCGATGGGAATTTTTGTGTTTGGGCGGTTGCGACGTGCGACGCGAAGCCACGGGCCACCCTCTTATCTTCAAAATTACGCCGTAGGCGCAGGGTATGAACACACGTCAATATCTCCATCTGTTCTGGAGTGCGCCACACGGTACAGTCAGTTCGGATAAAATATGGCATACATTCCGAATCTCACACACTGCGACCCAGCCAGAAAATCGTGTCCTTAGTCCACGCCAGACTTACATGAACGCTCAACGAGATCAGAGTTCCACTGCCCTAGCGAGGTCCTGCGGATCAAGTGAGTATGTTGGGTCGAAGGAACCGCCATTTGCGCGATTCACATACCAAGTGAGAAGACGCAGCATACTGAATTTCCAGATAAGCGAAAGGCACAACGTTACATCTTGACTACGCACCCTTGGCTCCTGAGTCCAGGATCCGAGGCTCATGTCCTCTTTGGCAAGCACGCTCTGCAAATGTGCGTCGGATCGTGCCCGCATCTCGAAAATTCGTGCACTGTTAGACCATTTAGTCTTGGAAGTAAACGTTAAAAGAACAAGATCCCGATTACCTGAGCTCATCATACAGTTCTGCCCACGATATGTCGGGCCTCGTGGCCAAAGCGTCGAGGAAGAACTATCGATCAGAGTCGTGGTCACCCAATAATTCAGCGTCGCAGTTGGATCCGAGAGTGCGCCACCTTTGTGAAGGTCAACTGTCGCTCGTCATCGTCGTGGGCTGTTTGGCTGTCCATGCACGCAGACAACGAGATCTGTTGGAAAGATGATTGATTGTGATGTAGTAGTCCAACAATTAAGCTTCCTACCACAGTAGGCCGCTGTGGAGATGATGAAACTGGGTCTGCTGTCCGGGAATATTTCTTGTTTGGTCGCACTACAGGTGTGGCATGAGCAAGTCGAATTCATGTGTATTGTTTAAGACTTACAGAGATGAACAACTGATGTAGCAACGGCTGCTCGATTCCGAACATGAGTGTTGCGCATCAGGGGTGGATGATGTCGATAACTAGCCTTTGATCACTCGTCCAGGGCCAACCAACCGCTCCCTTGAATAGGTGTTTGGTTCCCCACCCGATTGCAGGTCTAGAAAGAGTTACAAATGCAATGGAAACGTGTGATCGCGGATCTCATACCTAGTAACGCTTCGGAGTCCCTGCAATCGAGGAGGGCCTAGGGAGAATCTCAGTAGGATGGGCGGTTTCGACAAATGCACGCACAAATAACTTAGCACCTGGCACCCTATTCAGAGGTGTGACGAGGCGTCCACGCAAGATCTGCACAACTCTAAGATCGAGCATAGCATCGACAACTTATAGATTACATAGTCAGGAATGGTCATTCCATCTGCCGCAATGATTCCTGGGGTTGAATTAGTATCCATGCAAAGGAACTATTGTGACAACGATATAGAACCACTGACCTTGTTCTGTCCTGTTGGCTCCTTCGAGATCTACCAGGCCGTGTCCGGTATCTGAATTTCACGTTTCTGACGTGTAACCTCGCCACTAGAACGCTGCAACTTACAGTAGAAGAAGAAATGTCCGTTGTCTGGAGCATTACTGGCTAACCGGTCAATTTGTCGCAACTACAATGAAGTTGAAAATCCGTAGGTCCATGGGGAAAACCGGGATCGCATACGATGTTCGTGTACGTAGGCTGAAGCTCTTCTGGATGGCGCACAGAATCCATCATAAGGACTATATCACCTGCATGATATCCTTGCGAATCTGAGGGGATGAGGTTGCGAACCACAATACGACTGCTGACACCTACTTATCAGGCTGTTGTAAAGTTCTTGAGCATCACGGTGGGCCCAGTGGGCGTCTTGTAGCTTATGTTTACTTTGGACATGCCGGATGGCAATGAGAAGGGCCCTCTTCTTCCTCCCTGCTGATGGATAATCGGTGCCGTAGCGAACTACCTCCTGTACACGACGGTGCCCCCCCGAATCCTCCGACTGCAAATCAGTGAGATAGCGTACTATTTTCTGTGCATTCGGACGCTCCTCAGGGAGCGACCAACACATGACTATGAGTGCCCAATGCTTATCCTGAAGCCTGGCTGGACGGTCTGGGAACTTGCGTTGCACAATTTTCAACCCGATGACAACCCTCTCAGGTTTGTTTTCCCATGGGATGCTACCAGACACTACCTATCCCTGAACCGTCAATACTGAATCCATCCATGAGCGAGAGAGTGGGCCCACTTCAAGCATGATGCAACCAAATGAATACACATCGGCTGATGGTTTTGGTTCATACGCCTCATCAAACAGCTCTGGCGCGGCCCATCGTAGGGCCCCAGGGTCAGTCGAACACCGATCCAAGTATGTCAATCCAGTCTGCAGCTTCCCCAGGGCGGTGGAAAGTCCAAAATCAGTTAGCCGAGGATTGCATTCTTCGTCGATGAGGATATTGGACTAAGCGCACGAAAACTGTTATTGTGGGAGCTCACAGAGCAAAAATCAACCCACGCTTGTTAAATCACCGTGGAGCACGAGGAGCGAATGCACTAATGACCACAACGACCAAATCAGGGGTGACGTGGAAATATGACAGAGTCTCTAAAACTTACAATATTCCAAACAGGAACTGATTCCTTGTAGCTGGGGCTCTTAGCCTAATCAATCGCCAAGTCAACGACGACTTACTATAGATAAACGCTCGGCGAGCGAGTATGCTTTGCCGCCGTCCTTGAGAAATGAGTGCAGAGTGCCGTTTGGCATCCATGCGGACACTATGGCATCTAGTGGTCCGAACCCCTTTGCCACACCAAGCAATGGAACGATGTCTCGGCGATTAAAGTCCAATCTCCTCCAGAGTCCAAGCTCTCGTCGTAGATCCTAAGTCAAGGCAAGGTAAACAGTATATCAGTGCCAATGATGCTGCGTTCTGCGCTAGCAGACAAACCCTGTTCATCGTGTCCAACTCATCTGTTGAACAGGGGAAACACCTAATTGACTTGACTGCAACCTAGAGGCTAACCGTCACACGTAAGGGTACCTTCAAATGAGGTCAACTCACCGTGGATGATGAACCGGAAGGCTCTGTGCACCGGCACTTGTACACATCTCCGAATCTGCCGCCGCAGCATAAGATGGCGGTTTCTCGATCTATCCGATCGCTTAGGTCGATCAATCTGCGTCCGCTAAATCTGTTGGCGTAGTCGAAATTCAGTATTTTGGCGGCAGTGATGGGTGAATGAAGAAGGATCTGCTTACACTTGAAACTGCATTGTTGGTACGGAACAGTCTACCTGAAGGGTAACTTGGTTTATTTTGCCACGTGACCGGCTATGGCCGAATGGTCGAGAAGTGAATCGGTTCACTTCCCCCAATACTCGTGGTCTCCAATACGGACGAAAGTCACCAGACTAGTGTTAGAAATATTGTTCAATATTTCCGGGGTGTCGGATGGAGGTATTGATGATATACACATCGGTCCGAGAACCGATGCCAAGTGAGCTGATTCGCACGATCACGTTTATCTCTGAGGGATTGCCACTGACAGGTATTCCTTTGAAAGGGTCGCTGCTTCCTCATCGTCCACTTCCAATGTCGCGTTCCCCAGCACCACAGTCATCCAACTCCCTTCTTCTCCGGCGTCAGCTTACAGAGCTCACGAAACGTCCCGTCGAGGGCTTTTCCGCAGGTACGGGCAACGTTCCTTCATGGTGTTGATCTCCAACGGATTCCTGACAGAATTATGGGAAAAGGACTTGTTGATGATAACAATCTATACGAATGGGAAGTCATGATTATCGGGTGAGTCGTCTCTGTGAGTTCCCTGCACCATGCCACTTTACTGATCTCCTTGCAAGGCCACCCGACACTCTCTAGTGAATATTTCTCTGGTCATCACACACGTTCTGCCGCTGATCGCATTTCTCACCCAGTGAGGGTGGTTTCTTCAAGGCCCGATTGACGTTTCCATCCGAGTATCCTCTGTTGCCTCCCAAGATGAGGTTCCTCACTCCGATGTGGCACCCGAACAGTTGAGTAATCTTTGAGTCAACAAACAATATAAATGCTGAGATGCAACGCAGTCTACCCAGATGGTGTCGTCTGCATTTCGATCTTGGTGAGAATCGTGTGGGACCATTCAAACTGAGCTCATCGGATATCGGTTAGCATGCACCCGGTGACGACCAATATGGTTACGAAGATGCGGGAGAACGGTGGATGCCTGTTCATACGATTGAGACCATTGTGCGATTGTCCTTGAATCTCTTGAATGCAGAGGCTGATTATTGTGTATCGTAGCTCATCAGCGTGATCTCTCTTTTATCTTCGGACACCCCCAACACGGACAGCCCAGCTAACGTGGATGCAGCAAAAGAAATCCGCACTGATCTAACTGGTATGTTTCTACCCACCCAGGATCACAACAACTCACAGAAAGAGATAGCTTACAAGAAGAAGGTGCGACGGTTGGTGCGGCGTTCTGCAGAGGAAGCGATATAATTCAGTGTTGTTCCCTACTCATGCCGTAGTATATCGTCCGTCCCTATTCCAATAGTTGTGTATCCCTTTTTCTCGCAAGTCGGCTCTGCAACCATGTATTTCACGTGACCCATGGGTTTTAGCAGGGCAGTGGCAACGGCATATTGTTTCATCCTGCCCATTCACCTCGACTCCTCCGCTTCCCAATCTCCGCAAATAATTTGAACGAAATGTCTGAACAAGCTGGCGAGGCAAGTCCGTCCAAGGTTTTCCGTAAATCTTACCATAACCAACATAAATTCAAATCTGCACGTATGTTGAACGTCCAATCTCGACTCTCGTGCATGACCCTAGGCCGTGCCCGCAGCGCAGAAGGGCAGTTGGACATCTTTTCTGAAATCGTCAGTCAAGGCTCTCGTACGAGTGGTTTAGCATGCTGAATCATGTATCCCTTGCAGCCTCGCTGGATTTACGGGAGATCTATCGGCCATGACTGCCCCGCCATTTATCCTGTCTCCCACGTCGCTCACTGAATTTCCCGGTGTGTACCCTTCCATGAGATTGTGGTAATCGACATTAATTTGCTTGCAGCCTATTGGTGTGAACGTCCAGAGTTATTTGCGAAGATCGCAGAAGGCAAGACGGAAGAAACCCGTGCATTAGCTGTGCTGCGATGGTTCATTGTAATGCTTGCTCCATGTCCTTGCGCTTATCGGAGCTCAGCTAAACCCTTTGTTAGAGTACCCTCAAAGGCCAATATACCTCACGCAATGAATCGATGGGATCTGAGAAGAAGTAAGTTACGTCTTAGTCACGTATCAGTCCAAGCTTAGTCGTGGTCTAGGCCGTTAAACCCTGTACTTGGAGAGTGAGTGTACTACCAAGGGTGAGATATGTTATCTGATGACCTCAGGTTGTTCTACGGCTATTGGCCGGAGACGAACGCACGCGGCAAGACTACGCTAGTCGTTGAACAAGTCTCACACCACCCTCCCATTACTGCCTATCACATAGCAAATACTGCAAAGGGTATCGTGTTGAATGGCCACAATGCCCAAAAGACAAGCTTCAGTGGTCCGTAGCTGGCTGTGCTCCCTTTGGTGCACATGCACAACAGGCTGACGCATATAACCAGGTGGTAGCATCATCGTAAAGCAAGTCGGTCATGCTATCCTGACGGTTGCCCTACCTTCCGGTGGAAAGGAAGAGTATCTAATCACCCTTCCACGTCTTCGCATCGATGGCCTCTGGTATGGCTCTCCATATATTGAGCTAGCCGACACGAGTTACATCCAGGGGTCGAACGGCTGGCAGTCCGTGGTACAGTCACCGTCCCTGTCGAGCATTCACACGCTTATGATGAGGCGTTAGATCGAGTACAAGGGCAAAGGATACTTCTCTGGAACCTGCCACTCGTTTAAAGCGACAGTGACACACCCCGCACACTCTTCCGAGCGTGTTATTCAAGGAACGTGGCACACCACCTCGACGGACAAGTCAACTGGTGCCACGTTTCACGATGTTACGACTCCGAAGGAAGAAGTTACCGTCGCACCAGTCGGAGAACAAGGTGAATGGGAGAGCAGGCGCTTGTGGTATGGTGTTGCCAAGGGTATCAGGGAAGGTGACTTCGACACTGCCGCGAAAGAGAAGAGCAGGATTGAGGTAGGGTTTCATCACTGTTGCTCCGAAGGTAGTGACGATATCTTGGTCAGAATGAACAGAGGCAAAGACGACGAGATGAAACTGCCGCTGGGACTACCTGGAGTCTGAAACATTTCGAACACATCGACAATGACCGCACTTGTTAGTCTGTTGACACTTTAATCACCCATGTCACACTAACCCTCCTCAGATGAGCGTCTCGCAGCGCAGCTCTCAGGAAATCCAGCTACTGAGGACGCCTATGTTTACTCGAACAACGGCCCATTAGAGTAAATGCACCATATCCTTGTGCTAACTCAACCATCGGAGGATACATCACGACTGCCACACGCACTGTTAGATGCCTGCAGGCACTTTTGCTTAGCCTTACTGTTCCCCTATTCCCTTGTATTCAACGAACAGGAATTAATTAATTTGTTCTTTCACTGCGCATCGAAAAGGGCACAGACAGCTACTCGTCATCGGCAGTGCCATTGTATGCCGCGTCCGCTCTTTCAATTCTACGACTACCTTTTCCAGTCCACCAACGTGCATTAGCTACCTCAACATGATCGAGCCTCTTTCGCAAAACTATAGGGACGTATTTGGCTCCCCTTCTATATGTACCACCGCCCAGGGGTACACAAAGCACCGGAGGCTCCTTGTTCGCTAGTGGTGGGATCGTCGACGCCGTCAGTCCTGTCGTACTGAACGGGAAGTACTGGGGGGGCGATGGATGATACCGAGCGGTAGCTGATAGGAAATGGTCTTCGAGGGTGGTATGGATAAGCGAACGCTGGTGTACAGAATGCAGTTGATGATACAAGTCGCCCTTGGTCCTTGCTTCCTCGTCCCCGCTGTCATCATCGCGCGTTTGCCACCGTACGTCCGAGTCCGAAAATCCGCACTCCCAAAGCATGAGCGGCAGCGCATCTGCCATTTGGTATTCTGGTTTTCGGTCGACGACGGGGAGGGGTGTTTCGGAGGAGGGGGAACCGGAAGAGAGGGAACGCTCAGACCCATCGACGTTCATCAGCATGGGCACGATCGACGGGTCTTCGAGGCCCGCACCGACGAGAAACAAGATCGCCATGATGTGTCGCACTTGGTGATACAGAAACGCAGTACCGACGAGGTCCAAGACATACATCGCGTTCTCTCCCTGTCCCGAGACGAGGGTCACGTCCGCTGTCATGATCCGACGACGAAAGTCGGTGATCTGTTTCGCTGGGTCTAGTTTGGACAAATTACGAAAATCGTGTTCGCCGACGAGGGCAGCGGCGGCGCGTTGCATGAGGGCGATGTCGAGGTCGTGCGCGGTGAAAAAGTATTTGTAATGTCGATGGGTGCAGTTAAACCGGGCAGAAAAGTCGGGGGATACAGGTGACCAGGCAAGAACGCGAATAGTGGGCGGAAGCACGCGGTTGAGGATGGAAACGTAATGCAGCTCCTCGGTGCGCGGAGGTGGGGCGGACGAGTTCCGAGTCAGAGGCGGTTCGTCAACGAGATCCGAAAATGACGGGTATTCAGGGGATGCTGGGTCGATGTCTGGCGTTGCGTCGAGTATGGTATCCAGTCCTGCAGTGGACGAACCTGCCAGGTCCGCTGCTGGTCTGACATCGGGTTCAGACGCCAAGGCTGGTTCCGCGTTGTTGTTATTGACTGCCGGGAGCGCGCTCCTGACCCAAAGCGAGATGACCTGTCCGGCAGCGCTCACACCGATGTCGGTCCTCCCGCACTTCTCCCATCCACATCCGTCCAAACCAGCCTCCGCATCTACCAATCGCGCCTTTGCGAAGGCCTGGAAGAGTACTTCCTCGACTGTCGGTAGCGGGGTAGGGTCGATCTGATAAGCCAGGCCGTTGTACTCCCACCCCGAGTAGCAAAACCTGATTGCGATCTTGCGAACGGGATGGTCTTTGAAATGGAACGGACGTTTACCGGTGGTAGTGGTACCGGGAGAGGGCCCGCCCTTCACTGAGGGACGCTTGGGATGATGAGGACCTGCCTTGACGCGTTGCTCGAGCTCGGTGAGACGCGCGATGAGCTCTTCCTTTGACCAGGCGTCGTAGTTGGGTGACATGACTGGTACGTGGGCCTTTGACGGTAAGTAGCGATATCGAAAAGAAAATCTGGCGAAGCGCATCACCGAATCGAGTTGGGTTTTCAACCCAGTCGCGACTATAGTAATGACAGTGACTGACCACGTCGATAACCATGGACGACAACGCCGTCGAACTTGATTATGGACTGGTTAAAGAGATCGCGCGGTTTATGGAGATGAAACGGGGAGTTCAAGGTAAGCTTTCGTAATAACCCCTGGTAGTATGCCACCCCTTGCTTGCCAAACTTCACATCTAATTCGGATTCCCTCGCAGCCTGCAAGGCACCCCTACGTAGTACCCAACACTACTAGTCAATGCGGATTAAAAAAAGAGACGAACAAGTAAAGGTGTGTAGTGCCAACGATAGTAACACATTTGGCCCGAAACTAACGTTGGTCTACTTGTATAGAGAGGATGTGATGACTCTTCCGCTCGGTGAATGTGTCAATCATCCATTTCACCCTTCCCATCGTCAGCGGCATGCAGTGGTAGTCTCACGCAACGCCTTGTTTTTGGGGTGCACTTTTGTGTTACGAGTGGCTGGCTACTCCGACACATGTCGCCTCGTAAGTCTTCTATCGTGCTGGAATAGGTCATCTCCGTTTACCGTGAAGTCCTGTAGGTATAAAAGGAGGCCCTATAGCATTCATTCAAAGACTGACTTGCGCTGCTGCAGGTTTGATGGTTGGGGTAACCTCTGTCGATCTACCAGTCACGATTGGTTTGTACGCATCCATAATTTACTTCATCCTACTACTCGTATGGATGGTCAACTCATATTCTTTGTGCGAGCACTTCCATAGCGACATGACCCTGCTAACGGTATCGGCAAGTATTACCCATGCTCAGCGTGGAGATCACATCGCAATCCTCCAGTACATTTCGGGTATGTATATCTTACATGGAATATGTCGTGAATATATTTTATAATCCTTCACACTGGACCTTGATCGTTCTTTCAAACGTATTTCTGCAAGATATCATAGTGACCAGGGCTAGCCAACAGATCATCAACAATGCCGATCAGAATCGACACCACAATCGCTCACCGATATAGTAATACGAGTGGCTCAGCACCACCCGACGCGTTCTCTGAAAAATCGACAAAGTTGACCTGGCCATCCGCGGCGTGTCCATCCAGGTAAGCAACCTTGACATGGACGTTCAGCGCTTGAGCGAGGGCAGCCACCTGGACATGGTCTTTTTTTTTCTTGCGATATGGTAGTCCGTCGCTGAAAGACGTGCATGTATGCTCACCTGCCTCTTTTCCAAGTGGTTCCACGAATCGCCTGCAGAAATCGTCGACAGAGGTTTGCATTTGGGACTCGGGGTCGAACAGAAAGTCTGCAAATTGTTCGTCGACACGCATCTGGGCAGAAGCCAGCAGGCGCATGTACATCACGATATAGTTGGACGCTGGTAGGGACACAGGTAAGAGCGACAGATACTACATCTCGATTGTGAACGTACTGGCTGGGTCCATAAAACTTTGCCAAAGCTCTTCCTTTGCATTCGTGCGGCTTGCATGACGAGGTTGAACCAAGCTCTGGAGGATCTCATAAGGTTGCCCATAGACACAATCGTCGAAACCAGCATTCGCGAGCATATCCCTGCTTATAGCTAACCGATCTTCTTTATTATGCGCCGGAGACCTTATGAGGCGATCCAGGTGAGCAAATGCCAACGCTAAAGAACTGAAATGCGTCTAGAGTGAGATCACAACGGATAGAGTAGGGTCACCTCGGTAGAAACAATCACCATCGCCTAAAAGAAGTGTACGATAAGATACCTGATCGCGCCACAGGTGAAGATGCAACACCAACCTTTAGCACGAATTATGATCCTGTACCCTTTGTTGATCAGGGTATCTATCTGAGCCAGAAAATTGGGGGAATTGGAGTATTCGTCTCGCAGGAGAGACGTGAGTTCAGGTGGAGAGACCAGAGGCCGCTCCGACTCCATGCTTTCCTCAAGGAGTCTCTGTAGAGAGAAGTCACGGGTGAAGCCGATGTAACTGAACGAGTGTACCTACTTGATTCATTTCATAGAGCTGTGTCGGTGTCAGATCAGAAATGTCTGAAGGCGACGGTGGTAAGCCGTCCGATTAGTCGCGCCGCAAAAAGGTTCCACGGACCCATATCCTCCGGCAAAATAGGATGTCCGCTAAGAAACGGTTCCGGTTCGACTGTCTGACCGTCGATATCTTCAGGTAAATCGGTGCTTCTCAACCTCGCTGCAACAACAGCTAATTTGAACGCCAAAATACTGTTTTGGACACTGTAGACTTACGTGGACTGGGCGGTTTTGCACCCTTGGAACGATCAGAGGTGGGCATGAGACAGCAACGCAATACGACGGCCGATCTGTTCTGCTCGACGGTTGAAACGTTGACGGAAGGAAGATTGGTTGATGCAAGTAGAGGTATTTGTATCCATTTATCATTGCCTGCATTTCAACACACATCAACAAACCTCACGTTCGCTGGGTTGTGTATAGTAGTTCTCCAACGTCAACCGTGTATTCGACACGTCTTTATACTATATATTGTAGTTACAGATCCAAAGCAAAGGAGACATTCACATTGCCAAGTTCATCTAGTCCATTATGTAACTCGGGAAGAGCAACTGGTATCACTGGTCGGAATCTCTATGGTAAGTTGTGCGCGCGCTTGCTGTGCTTCCTGGATTGGCTTGTGCACATTTAGCCTGAAAACTTTGGTTATAGAAGTCAGCATTGCCTAGATCAGATCAACTTACACACTGAACATGGAGTTCATGTATGCTGTCAGCACAGGGTTGATTAGTCTGGTGAAAAAGACTATGCATCAGTAAATTAATACATATCTAAATTGAGCTTATGGTGTCTTATTTAGGGTTGCCAAAGTTCAGTTCAGTTCAGTTCAGGGCCCCCTTGGGCCAAATCTGAACCTGAACCTACTGCCTGTTATGGTTGTTACTCCGTGTAACAATTAGTAACAAGTTCACAGAGAAGATGTTCTGCCAATTCCTTACCAATCATGTGTTCTTATGATCATGTGATAATTCCTTGTTGATTGTCAGTGACGGTGGTCAAGAAGCTGGCACAAACTGTGGGCAGGTCTTCCTTCTTCTAGGAAGCAGCTGCTTGGTCAGAGTCTGGTCTTCTGGGGATAACCAGGTGGAAGGAGTCTATGGGTCATGGACTGAGCCCATGTGGTCAAATTCACCCGTAGCATACGGTGAGCCTGCTTGCAAAAGACCCGACATACACGGATGATACCTAGGCGGGCCCGAGGTATATAAGATGCGTGAGACACAGTCGGGCCCGAGTGATATATACATGCGTAGGATATGGAAGGCCCTGGAAAGGGTGAATAGAATAGGAATCGACAGATACGAAAGGGCCCCAAGTGGGGTGAGTCAGACTGCGGTCAATGGATACGAGAGGACTGAGCAGTGTGAGTGTGGCCAAGCTCGATGGATATGGGGGGACCGAATGGGGTGGGGGTTACATACCTCGGTGAATACGAAGGGACTGAGCAGGGTGAGCATGGCTGACTTTGATGGATACGACAGGACCGAACAGGATGGGGGTTACATACCTCGATGGAGATGAAGGGACCGAGCAGTGTGAGCGTGGCCGACCTCGATGGATACGACGGGACCGAACAGGGTGGGGGTTACATACCTCGATGAATACGAAGGGACCAAGCAGTGTGAGTGTGGCCAACCTCGATGGATACAAAGGGACCGAGCAGTGTGAGCGTGGCCGACCTCGATGGATACGACAAGACCGAACTGGGTGGGGGTTACATACCTCGATGAATACGAAGGGACCGAATAGTGTAGAGGTGACCAACTGCCGATGCTTATGTGGGGACCAAGCAGTGTGCGTGTGAGTTCCCTCAATTCATACAACACAATTGAGCATAGTATGTCTCGCCATGCGTGGATGT
>JBBPNW010000836.1:0-12881 GCA_038091115.1 Rubroboletus rhodosanguineus
CAGTTCGTCAATTTTCGAGTAACGACCAACTTCGTTAGGTGTTCTCCCAGCTCATCGAACGTCAGACAGCGATCCATTCTGTGCAGGTGCACACAGTGCAACCAATGTACAGGTCGAGCGCACGACTTCGACATCAACCTTCGACTTGGAATGACATCACACAACCGTTCTTGTAGGTATGTACGCGATGCATCACGCCGAGTATTCTTGTGACGTGGTTCGAACACCAGTCGTTTTCTATTCAGTTCTCAGCAAAGGTATGTCGACTGAGCTTGACTCTGATGCCTTGACCCTGGCGTCTTCCTCTCAAAAACATTAGAAATTTTAGAAAACCCCCCTATCAGGTAAAGTTCACTGACGCCTCCCAATGGTCACCCTTCTGACGCAATTTGATTTAGTATGTTCTTCGTATTCGGTTTCTCTATACGGCTAGCATTTTCTTGCAGAAAACAACGAAAACAGCCAGAAATCACCATGGGCCAAAAAATTTCCTCGTTTTCGGGTGTGTTATGCTCCGATGGCTTACGTTCCACTCCTCTGACATGACATGACCAATAGTCAGTTTTTTCCCCAGCTGACGTCGTCTTTTTGTTTCAGCTTCTCCTGGTATGATATCTGATATCAATCCTGTTCGGATTCAAGTATACCACACTTTAGAACATCCACGATAACCCATGGAACGATACGCGATCCAATACTCCGACGACGACACCCACGTATGCCTTCGGCAAACGCGCTCACCTCAATTCGAACTTGCATGTTGCTCGGCCATCTCTTGCCCCTCTCCTCACCTCCCCGGGCGCATCTTGCAATTTAGTGCCTACCTCGGTATGGTCGGAAATCCCTGATGTACCCATTGACCCCCCACCTCCATCTTCCCTCGGCAGCGCATGGGCCCAAACCCGGATCTCAGTGGTCGTGCACGGACACTGGATCAGGTAGAGGACTCGGCTCCTCAACAGGTCCTCGGCTTCCCCGCATGCTGTTGCCAACTACATGGGACGGTAATACGCGTTCTGGAATGGTGGAACCGGACACTCCTTGTATCGTCGTTGCCTCATAGCCAAACTGTTGAGGGAACGACTCACTGGCGTGACCATACTTCAATAAACATGCCCGTCGCTTTGAACCCCGAACCGAAATAGAATTTGTTCTCCCCCCCTAAAAAAAAACGGACACGGACGGTTTTCGAACCGCGGAACGACCCCTGCGGCGCGGCACTGCGCAGTGATATAGAGTGAGAATGACCCGATCATGTCGATCGTCATCCGCACGGATCATGGCGTCCTCCACTTTTCATTGTCCGAGGAGGCACAATCTCGAAACCGACGACGACGACGACGACATCTTACTGGCACGGACCGTCACGGTGCGCTTCCTTGGTCTGTGCATCCATCACATGTTCTTCTTTTTGCAATGCATTCTTCCTTGTGAGTTCAGGTGACACCATTTGTTGGGATATACTAGTACATGTGGTCACGTTTCGACGCAGTGGACCCCCCCCGCTCCGGTTTGAAGTTTTTAATTTCCCATCGGAGCTCCGGGTTCCGGACTCGGATTTCTGTGGCGACACGGCCCGGTCCAAGGATCGCTGCCAGTTCTCGGTTGACGTTTGAGAATTGGGGTGGCGTACGTCTTTTGATCTGGGGGTAGAAATGACGCAGGTCTGCATCGGGATGAATGTCTTTCTCATTCGAGTCGACGAACGCCATCGAAAGGGGATCGTCGTCGACTGCCCCAACACTTTGGAGAGCCAACAGAATAGATAAATAAAGTTCCCAGTTGTACAGGGGGGGAACGATCTGGTTTCATCACATCGTACTGAGCGTATGCACAAAACAGCACGTCATCAAAGAAAGAGAGAGGGATGGATGGACCGAAGCGGACATAACGAGACAAGTCTAACGCTATACTGCCCGTAAAAGCGAGAACATTGAGATGAGCGTGATGGTACACATGAGAGCGAGCAAGGATAAAAGGAATAAACAAGACGGGATAAATCAACCCTCCTCTCCACCTCCCCCTCCATAAAGTCGACGACTACGAACTCGGATGCTCGGATTGCGGTTGTTGCGTCGATAGCTGTGGTTGCAGTTTCTTAAACTTTTCAAACAATTGATGTACACCCTCGGGTTCCAGAACTACCTTTGTCCCGTCACACCGAGCCTTCTTTGTAAACTCTGTACACAGCTCGTTGACATCCGCATCCTGTCATCGGACCGGACACCGTAAGATAGACGGCCCGACAAACGGCATCGAACACAAACCTTGAAATGGGGATTCTGCATGATGCACCTCCACGCTTTGAGCACCTCCACGTTATCTGGGCTTTCCTGTGTCCGCGGGAAATTCGACCCGTGACAGGAAACCATGTCCCCCGCGGACATGTCAGACGTCTTGCGGAGCGACGGGTTGGGGTCAGTAAATGGCGATGGCCCCCCTGCGGCGATGTGCTTGGCAACATCGGAACGACTCAAGACGATGGGATGACATTCCGTGGCGCTGGCGCTGACAGGCGTGGATTCCGACGCAGACGGAGGACTCTCGCCAGGTTGTGATAGATTCGTCCAGCTGAATGGACTTTGAGAAGTTGACGTACTCGGTGATGAATTCGTCGAATTCGAGGACGGTGACGGCATGGGTTGTTGAGACGTAGGGGAAGGTTTGACACCGTTGGCATGTGTTACAGGTGACATCGACGTGCTGTCCACCAGCGCGCTGAAATCAAGAGGGCCCTGGTTTCCCATAAAATTTCCTCCAAACAATTCGTCGAGGCTATGATTCGAATGTAAAAAATCGGTGTGTCCGCTATTTTGAGGGAATGATGTGGACTGGGCGTTTGACATCCATGAACTGGCAGGTGAGGAAAAGTTGGAGGTGAATCGGTCAAAGGAGGCAGCGGTAGAGGGAGACGTGGTATTGGACGGTGCTGAAGGTGATTCGTCGATAAAGGACATGAAAAGGGGGTTGTTGGCGATAGTCTTGTAAGACTGTGGCAACGCATATTGGCCAAAAGGAGATGGGGTAGGATCTGTTTGCATAGGGACTTCTGGAGGCTCGTCGAGCACACTGAGCACGGATGGGTCAAAGGTAGTGAGCGAGTTCCAATCGATGTCTGTGCCAAATGGGGACGTCTTCGAAGAAGTCTGAGAACTCGGAGCGGACGCGGGAGGGAAAGGCGGGGGCGTTCCAAAGAAGCTGAAAACGGAGGTCGAGCTCGGAGTTGGAGCGGGCATTGGCGCTGGCTTTGGTACTGAAAACGTGAACTGCGCCTGTTTCAACGCAAGGTTTTCTTGCTGAAGACGGGATAGGAGATCACGCAGATTTGTATTTTCAGCCTCTGTCGCTTCGTTTTTTGCTTCGAGCGCGGCCACCTTGTCTTCCAGCTAAGAGAGAGGTGAGGCAAATGAGACAGGGGCAGTGCAATCTAGGACTTACGTCCTTGACATGTTTCTCCTTGCGTTCTCGAAATGCACGCTGGGCAGCTCTGTTCTGCTCCTTGCGTTTCAATAAACGCGATTCGTCCTGCTGAGACAACGATGAGCGACATGGGCGGAAGAGAAAGACGGACTGACATGAGCGTTACTGGTCGATTTGCGTCTAGACGGTTGCGGCTTTTTAGCGGAGTTTGAGTCGTCAGCTGATAATGGGGGTGAGGAAAGAGAGATCGGGAGAGGGTGGAACAAACCGGTGTGTTGATTTTTTGAACTTGGACCGGGCTCCATGTCGTCGCTGCTGGCTTTGCGCTTCAAAGGGGCGTCTTCGGTATCGTTGGCGCGAGAAAGGAGGGACTGACGCCTGGAAGTGGCATCGGTGTTGCTGGGTGGGCTGGGACTGCTATCGTCAGACTGGGGGCTTTGCCGCCGGTTGTGTACGGTCTGAGGGTCGACGGTGTGATCGTTGGGGTCGGTGGGAGGGAACTGTTTGTGGAGGAGGGCGAGGAAGTCGTCGTCGGGGAGCTGTGAGAACTGGGAGGGTGCTTGAGAGATATCCCAGAGAGAGTTGAGAGAGGGATAGTTCATGGTCGACTCCTGACCTGTGTGTGATGATCGTCCACGGCGTTGAGTGGACTACGGTCAAAAGCGATGACAAAGCTAAGCACATCACTTATCATTTTATTTATTTATTTATTACTATCTCGGCCCAAGTGATGCGTAGGTCGACGGCAGCCACCGTCAACATTGTTGAGTCGCCGAGTCCGTCGGGTTCAAACCTTTTCCGTTCATACTTGACTACCATCAGCTCACTAACGCCATCCTCGCCGCAGTCCCCAGTACGGCCCGGTATACGTACGGACCCGAAGCGTTATCTTTCCTGACTCGTTCTGATGGCACTCGACTCGTCTTCATTGTCTCCTAACTTTGTCTCACCCCTCCTATCTACCATTTCAATTGCCGAATAATCCCAGTAGAGTCGACCACAATACATTGTCATAATATGTTAACAGAGTGAAGGAAACGAGAGCGGCAGTAATAAAAAAGAAAGAAAGAAACTAGGATTAGCCTAGTGAGTGAAAGATGATCATTATATACCAAGTTATCGTTCCGCGGTAGAAAATTACGTTCTATCCGAGGTGCTAAAACATAGAATGGGTATCACTACAAAAAAAAGTCACCGATCACAAAAACACGCATAGCTGATGGCCAGACTTACATAGTACTCGATCTCCAACTGCACAGATCATGGTCAATGGCGTCCTTCATCACCAAAAACAGTCACTCACAAACAAAAAAGCAACCTTGTGCGGCCAGAGAATATGCAACCCGACCGGGTTGTACAGCTGGGTATTCATCTCTTCGATCTTCCCTTTCAACCGCCGCATTTCCTGCAAGGATATATCCCGTCTCAGACATCATGTCACTCACCCCACCCAATCGCTCACCTTTGCGTAATGCGACGTGATGAACAGAGTCGACAGATGCAGGGTGACCACGGTCAAAAGGTTCTCCACGAACGCATGTTGTATGCTATGAGCCGATATCAAGATCTCGTTGATATCATTGATCGTTTGGTGAAACTGAGTCGGTGTGATCTGCCAACGACAGTGAAACATGAACGGCTCATCTTGCATATGTGAGCCTAGAAGCCACGTACCCGCCCCTCCAGTTCGAGAGGAAATACCGGGGAGAACTGAGCTAGTTCCCCACCCCCATAATCCCGCTCGATGCGAACTATTTCGCGTGGATGGTGGACACCAATTTGACCGACTGGAGAAGTTCCATACGCCGCGTCAGGCGGCGGTGGTCCAAAATAAAACGTCGAACGTGGAATCAGCGGACGTCGACGGCTACGAAAGAATCAACAAAGTCACATTCAACATCAGTAGCAAAACACCGACGCCATCCAAACGGACACACCTCTTTTGCAACGTCCCAAACGTCTTCGAGTTGAGCGTCGAGTAATAGTCCGACGTGTACGCCTCGTTGTTGTCCGTGGGCGGATCAATCTCGTCCCAGGGTTGCGGTGATGGCCGTTTGAACTCGAGACGCAAATGTCGTGTGTTGCGTCCAGACGATCCAAACCTCCGCTCGCGGTCCTTTTCGCTCATCTCCAAGGACCGGTCGCCGTCACGTATGCTCTCCAGTGCGTGCACAGAACCCACATCTTCTTCCTCTTCCTCTTCCCCCTTCTCGCCCTCGCCCACCTCATAGTCTTGTAACCGGGCCTTGCCATTATACCGCAACGGATGCCATACCTCCCCTATATCCCCCTCCTGCACTGCAAGCACCTCCTCCTTCCTCGACACATCCCCACCCCCCTCCTCACTTCCACGCCTCACATCCGTGCCCGCGCTCCTGTTCGTGCGCAGGTATGACAGCGACGCCACCCCAGCTCCTCCCCTCGGCGCGCTCACCTCTTCCCCTTCCCCCACATCAACGACGTCTTCCTTCAATTCCGGTCGATCCGCGCTCGATCGACAGTAGACCTCACCGCTCGGTCGTCCCTCCGCATCCGCCTGCGTCCACGACGTCGCCACAGACGACTCTCCCATTCCCAATCCCTCCCTGATCGATGACCGCGACCGCGACTGCGAACGCGAATTTGAATTCGAATGCGACCCCGACCGCGTGCGGGCAACGGAAGCTTGACAGAGCGACTCGCCACACGGCCGTCGAGACGCCACAGACTCGGAGGAGCCCGCGCCACTCCCAATCCTGTGGTCACGGTGCTTGCCCTCGCCCTCGCCATGCCCGCTCCCGTTCGCATGCCCATCTGCCTCCCCGCCCTCGGTCCCACGCTTGCTCCCATGTTCGACACGTTGTCGACCCCGTTCATCACCTGCCACGACGACGACACCGTCTCGTTCCCCATCCTCATCGTCGGCCGTCGTCACCGCCAGCCCAAAACTTACCTCGTCTTCCTGTTCCTCACCCCGGACCTCCACCTCATCCCGAACCTCCACCTTCACCACATCCCTATCCCCAGTCCAAGACGATGTTCGATTCAACGCATGCCCGATAGAAACGTGCTCGAGGGACGTCATCGCAGGGCGGACCACATCAAAAAGGCGCTTGCGTTTGCGTTTGCTTGAAACCCTCGAAAAAGCAAACCACCTTGTCAGTATGCCTGTCCCGGCGAGAAATACGATGATACGGACTTGGTCACAAAGTCAAAGAGAAAAAATAGTAGAAACAAGCTTGAAAGGAATGTGTGTGTGAACGCGCGAAAAGTGGAGCGGTGTGCCCAGATGAAAGATGGAGCGCGTGCGCGACCAAAAGTAACCCACAGCGTGGGTCACTGCGTGTAAAAAAAAGCCAAGCCAAGTCACGCGCCGCAGAGTCGGTCTAGGCAAAAAGAAATCGATTTCTACGAGTCGAATGCAACCGAGTCTACATGTACATGTGCGGTAATACATACGTGGTTTGGGTCTGTGTGCAAATGGACAATACTTTCATAACGTTTTCGTCATATATGAGACCTCTAGCTCCAGCAGTCATATCAACAAGAAACAAAAATAAACGAGACTAGGCAGGCGAAGAGTCCTTCTTGTCATGCAAGCGTGGTGGTGATGCGATAGGTCGGGCCGTTGGAGACCCCGCAGGTGGGTTCATCACCTCGGACAACTTGCCCCTCGACGGTGGAGTTGGAGAGCGCCGATCAATCGCCATTCGGTCGTCCGTGGGCGAAGGTGCAGTAGACGCAGGCGACAACGTCGCAATGGGAGGTAGCGCGATAACCGCGGACGAGCTGGTGTGAGAACTATGACTGGGACCGATCGGACGCGGGTGAGGAGGTAGAGAGACCGAGAGGGGTGGTGGGCTGGGAGGGTATGGATGTCCAACTTCAGCATGCTGACGAGACTCGGGAGAGTGAGAGGCTGGTTGCCTCCGGAATGGCGTTGGCGAGGGCCGTGAGGAGGGAATGGGCGTGTGTCGGTCCGGAGGAGATGGCGGCCCGCGCTTCATGGGATCCATGCGTGTACGCTTATTGTCCAACTCATCTACGCCTGGACTCAATGGACGTTTGAGAGAAGCTCCGCCAGGAGGGGAAGGCCGACTACCAGACGTAGAGACCGACCCGCGATGCGAGATCACGGGTCGTGGGGATGTCGCCGTGTGCCTGCTACCGTTCGACAACGTAGGTGAATGCATTGGCGCACTGTGAGACTGTGACAAGACGACGAGCGCATCGGCGACGCCCTCGTCATAGTCTTCATCCACGACGCGTGACGGGGGGCGGGGAGTGGCCGTGGTAGGAGAAGGTTGCAGAGAACGACTGCCAGAGCCGTTGGAGCTCGACGTATCTTGTGCTTCCTTTGCAGAAAACGACGCGACTTTGAACGAACCCGCCAAGTTCGCAGGCTGCTCCTCCTTTGGGCGACGCTGACGCCTCTTGCGCTCCTTCTTCGGAAGGTCGCCTGGGATCGATCCCGACACACTCTGCGTGTCCGAATCTTTCTCCTTGGTCTGTTTCTTCCTCCGATCCTTGCCGTCAGGGGCAGGCGTCGAATTGGGGGACTCGGACATGCGCATGCTGCTGGTGCTGCTCGGGTGAAGAGGCACGCGCGGAACAGCCTCTGGCGATGTGGCCATGGCAACAGATTGTCGGCGTTGGTCCGCTGCTGCTTCCGTTTGCCTTGGGGTCTCGCGTGCGTCAAAGCGCGCCGGATCGTATCGCCAATGCCCACCCTCGGGTGGAGGCGAGCGAGGGTGAGGGGGACCGCTAGGCGGCTTCGACTCCCAAAACGCGCGCGCATGCACGGCGGCGGGGTGGGCAGAACGCGGGGATGTCTCCAGCGGGCTCGCGACACGGTGGTGAGGTCCAGGAGAACGCGAGGGGTAGTATGGGGGCTGGGTGTGGTACTCTGGTCGCCCCCGTTCCCAGTCACGATGGTGCTCTGGAGGTGGTCCACGACGTTCCCATGGCATATCACGCTCGCCTGGACGCAAGGGCTCGCGTGGATAAGGAGACCGCGGTGCGATAGGCGCGGCAGGGCCGACCTGTGGACGACTGGGGGGGTACACCTGGAACCCGGGTCCAGGCGAGCGCGCGGCACGCAATGGGGGCGGAGGTGAGGCGGATGTAGAGGGTGCACGCATGGGACGATTGAAATACTCTTGACTATGCCCGGTCGTCGCAGCACGTAGCTCTTCAGTCGGAACCTGAGGCTGCGGAACAGGGTGATGCAGCAACAAATTTTGGTGGCCAGCCGGGCCACGTGTGGGTGGTTCGCGCGGTCCAGAAAAGTCGCGATGATGGGGTGGGCGGTCCACATCCATCGGCGCCAACGGGGTGTGGGAGGGCATATGGCGTGATTCGTCAAGAACGACGGGTGGCGGGGGACCTCCTCTGAACGGCCCGGGTGAGGTTCGACCTCCAACTGGCGCAGGGGGTGGTGGCAAATGCACATTGTCTCCGTTGGACGGCCCACGGGAATCTGATCTGAACAAGGGACGGGAAGCACTCGATGTCGATGTCGACTGCAGGAGGAGGGGGGGGCCGGTGAGACCGGGAGGGGGTACGACGGCGCTCGCATAGGCAGTCGGATGTACATCCTGAGGTCCAGGTGCGGCCGGTAGCTGTCCTCCCGTTGCCTGGGCGTTCTTCAACAACTGCAGGCGCTGCGATATCACATGGTTGCCGGGATCGAGTTCGCTCGCCCGCGCATAAGCGTCGATGGCATCCGAGATCTGGTTGTTGCAGCTCTCGTAGAGACTGCCAAGATCGAACCAGACCTCGGAAATATAAGGGTTGATTCGGATGGCGCGCGAATATGCGTCCAGAGCGTCGCGGAACTGATTGATCTGAAAGTACAGCACGCCGATGGAGCACCAGAATGTTGGGTTGCGTCCGTCGCGATAGACAGCCTGTTGATAGGCTTCGTATGCCTTGTTGTACTTTTGGCCAGCCATGTAGGCACGACCGAGGAGATACCAGCTTTGGGCATCGGACGGATCTAGAGGACGATGAGCGGCATCCATGAGGCGGAAACGACCACGTACCCGCTTCGAGACTCTTGGTGAGATATTGTATGGCGAGTTCCTGGTTCTGAAAGGACGAACCGTCCTGGTGATACAGCCAGCCAAGCTGCTGAAGGACCTTGGCGTGTCCAGGGTTGTCAGCGACGACGCGTTCGTAGGCGTCTTTCGCGCGGACATGCTGGCTGGGGATCGGTATGGATCACATGATCAAAAGTGCGGACGTACGTCTTTTTGCTGTTCGTAAACGTGGCCGATCTGGAACCAGATATCAGCGTGGGCGAGGGGGCTGGGAGGATTTCGGAGAATGCGGTCAAAGCAGGAAAGGGACTCTTCGTATTTGCCTTGCTGTTTGTAGATGATGCCAAGACGGAAGAGGATCTCGTTTGCCTTGTCGAAATCTAGTTCTGCTAAATGAGTACATAAAAGTGCCAAAGCGAGGGCGAATGAACACCAACCTTTGTCCATCTTGAGGACGGAGGCAAAGGCTTCTTCGGCATGATCCAAGGAGCCGTAGCGGTCGTAGAGTATTCCGATGCCATACCAGAGCTTGGGGTCCTCCTGCATGGCAACGCACGTGAGATGTGGACGTGTCGCGAGAGACGGGTGACCAACCTTTGGATTTGGTAACAAATAGAGCGCTTGTTGATAGGCGGAGTACGCCTTTTGGAGATCGTCCTGCATGAGGTAGCAGTGACCTAAAGCGGGGATGGAATAAGCGTGGTGGTGGTGAGACAGCGTAGAAGGGGGGGGTTACCGAGCGCACTCCAAACTTCGCCGTTGTCTTCTTGGAGTTGAAGCACGCGCTGAAAGTACTCGATTGCCTGAAAAGGAAAAAGGGTGACATCAGCAACTGTGCACGTGAGGATCTCGATGTCGGAAAAAAAAAAAGGAGGGAGGCGATGTTGCGGCGGCCTCCGCAACGGACATCCTCGGGGTTTAAAACGGGATTGGCAGAAACGCTTAGCCTACCTTTGGGTAGTTTTCTTTGATCCGTGCGATTCCCGCAACTTGAGTCAGCCCTGACAGGGATATCGGGTTATGCCGTAGGGCGTTTTCATATGCAGTGATGGCGTGCTCAAGATCACCCATTTGTTCAGCAACCCGGCCTGGGAAACAGATACGGTGTTAGGTGACCAAGTCGTGCGGGAGGAAAGGAAGGTTGGCGGACCAATGAGAAGCCAGGTTTGCTCATTGGCAACCGCAAGCTTATGGATTACGCTGGAGGAAGCGGGTGCCACGCCGTTTGGCGGTGGTGGGTTGGGGACGACGACGGGGGAAACGATCTGATTGGGGGGTGGGTGGGCGTGGTTGGCGCCGTTGGAGAGGCCGGCGGGGGTGGAGGGGAGTGTGGCGGCGCTGCCGTTGAGATGGGGTGGGTGGACGGGATGGGTGATGAGGGCGTGGGGGTGAGGGTGGGAGGGGTCGTGCATGCGGACGTCGCGGTCGGGCTGGGGGCGTGGTACGTGTCGGTGGGACATGGTGCGGTCGTCGTGAGGAGGGGACGACGGGAGCGCACTTGTGGAGGTGACGAGGAGGGGAAGGGAAAGCTGTCAAATGGAGGCGGATGGTGATATATATATGAAAAATGCTGCGGGAGAGGGGAGATCAGGGCCCTTTGCACCCCAGTCGCACGATCAAAGACGATCAAGCAGCCGGGTGACAGATCTGAGATCTGGATTGCAGACCGATCTCGCGTTGAATGTCTGATTTGAATAATACCGATATATGACATCCTTCTGGTCTGCAAATAGCCGCGTACCTGCTCTGGCTATTTACGGCCACGTTGCCGTTGCCCGTCGTGGCTACTGCTGTTTTCGGCAGCCACAACATGTCCGCGCGCACATGGAAGCTTATTCAATCGTGGCAGACCGTGAGTTAAAGAGCTTAACGGCCAACCCTTTTTTGAACAAGCACGCCGCTTCTGCTGTGGTGGATCACGACAGGAGGCAGCGACGGCCCTGAGGCAGAGGCGTTATGTACACACAAGTGCACAATGTGGTCGCATTCGCGGTGTTCGAATACTGCAGCATGATGTCCCTATTCATTGCCGAGCGACACGTTCGGAACCATTACAGCATGGGCTGCTGGCAAGGGAGAGATCTCGGAGGCGATAGGGTCGCCTCCTGACAATCGAGCGGTTACCGAACTGCCGGATTGAAGCTTCCTTTTGATCAGATTTCTCGCGATTGCATCAACTGTTTCCAGGGTCCGCTTATTCCACATTTGGTAAGCGATCGAGCTAAATTGCCGTTGGTAAATACCCAGGCACGGGTGTTATGCCATTCTTGGCGACCGCACGACTCATGATCAGAATGAATTACCCTATCAGAATGCAAATATGTACGTTTACCAGCCCACCTGTTGGTCCGTGAATCTCGCGCATCAGCCCTGTGTTGACAGCATTCACACTCCGCCACAGCGATACATGGTGGTTCTTGTTCTACAGAGGCTCTGTGGCCGAGACAAGACTGACCTGCGGGCGTGGGAACTCGCGTTCCATTACGCTCGTGCAGATCCCCGTCGAACCTGGACAGGTGCAGTGTCAACGCATGGCCTAAACCGGACTGGGATGGAATTACCTTCCATTTTTTTTGCTCCGAGACGCTTAACGACGGGGCACCGGTCAAGCCTAATGGAGACGTGAGCCTGATGGAGACGTGTGAAGTTGTACGTCCGCTCGCTTCGTTGCAAGCACTTGGTTCGAATCTCGATTGGTAGGCAGGAATGAATGAATACGATTGCCAGGTCGTTCCGAGCGCGTCGGTGCGATGCGAGGTCGTCGAGGGTTGATATGGATTGCCATCACCTCGCCCCATCGATGACCGTACGCGTACGGATTAATGATCCCCCATGCGGAGCAGTAGTTGTCTAATTCAGCACGTTCGCGAAGGGATCGTCAGGATTACCCGGGCCGACGTCAAACCCTGGCGCTCCACCTCCGAATCGGAGGATGTCGGATGTGACGGCATCGATCGCTAAATTGGGTAGTGATACGCCCTGATACGCCATGTGGCAAGTCCGTTCTATAAAGACGGTGAATCGTGATTCGGAGACAGACGAAAAAGGAAATTAAGGGGCCCCGCCCGCCGCATGTTTGTGCACCGCTCAGGATTCTCCCTGAGGAAGCCACGAAATGACGTGGGGAACTGTGGAGGTCGACGTTTAGGAGACGAGGCGTTCGTATAGCCAATGTGATCACAAAGATGCTGAGCAGGGCAGGGCATCGCTTAGGACCTGTTTGTCGCAGGCCGGAGATTGATATCCACTGTAGTGGCATGGGGATACGGCGCAGGTTAGCAAACAGGACCCGGGCAGCCAACGGTATATTTGGTAGACAGCGATCTCCGCGGGAAACGTCTTGTATCCATGGCAGATGGCGGCCGACCCACGTTGCGTCGAGCAAGGTCTCCGATCTGCAAAGACAGATTGTCACGTTATCGCTTGGCAACTTTTCCCTAA
>JBBPNW010000837.1:1057-11784 GCA_038091115.1 Rubroboletus rhodosanguineus
CGGCGTGGTGCTTATCAACGTTCCAACGTTTCTTTCCACAAAGTTATGATTCAATACTACAAGGTTTGACGCATGGTCAGTCTTTCAAATCTGTATCACAGTGACAGACGGGCGAACTGTGGACTCGCTCCTCTTTGACAGGTCACCAGAAGAACCTAACGGAGATAGGGAGGCGGAGATTGCCACTAGATGTGGCATCGGATTCGGGTGACTGGATGACTGGGTGGGATGCTGAGAGTAGGGATGTAGATGCGACAAGATGACGAAATCGGATACTTTGTACCCAGGTTCCGAAGACTGGGTGCCGCAGAGACCAGCCGCAGGGTGGGAAGGAACGCAAATGGCCCAGTCGGACGCCAAAGAATGCCTGATAAATCTCCAGGTGAGTCTATTCGGAACTTGGTGGAGATGGGCAAATCAGGTATGAATTCAATTGGCATGATATCACGTACCGAGAAATCCAGGGCACCCAGGACGAGTTTTACGACGCCATTCCACAAGTACGACTGCTAGGAAATCGTACGTCGCAATTATCTCCTACTACTCAATAGCCAGCTGTCCCTGCGTCCTAGCTCGGAATGGAAACTCTGAGTCTCTGGCCCGCTTGTGACGACGACTGCGAGGGTACTACTAGTACCCCCACGGTCAAACCCATATAATTTGACCTTCAGGCGACCACGCTGTTTTGACGTCCATTTCTGCCGAAGGCGAATGCTGGGTAAACTTCATTGGGGTCATTCTGTCTGTGTAGGATGTGTCTGTATGATTCTTACCGACCCAAGCTCTCTCTAGCCCTCTCTGTTACCCCGAGGCTACCCTGACTCCAAAAGACACAGTGTGCGCCCGTGGCAATTCGCCATCGTCGATTCCATATATGGACCGTATCCTACTATGGCTAGGTCTTCCGAAGCATCCCCGGGGTTGGCTTGGAGTGTCGGTCGCCTATTTTCTAGCATCGTATACGCTGGGGACGATCATATCCTAGACCGAACACTGTCACAGATGACTTGCCAGGACAAGGTGGCTCCTCCATTGAGGGGTCCATCGAAGATGTTTCAGGCGACCATATAACAAGTTCCCTATCACACACGATGTTTTCCGATCATCGGTTCACGAGTTCTTGGAGACTCGTTTTCGCAGATCATGTGATGGGTTTTCATATACACCTCACCGTCTTTGCTCAAGGCTTACGCCCCAACTATCCCAACAATGGCAAGTCGTCTACCACACAACAAGACGAATCTGGACTCATCTACTTGTCGCAGTTCCCCACCTGGTGACTCCAATTAGGGATGCTGGGCTTGTGTAGCATCTGATCGGATGACGGCCTGTTGTCATGTCTTTTTCATCCCCGTTGGTGCTTCTTATGGAGTGGACTTGGTTCGGGCAGTTCCTGGATCATCCTTCAACCTGCCTCCTCGAATGATCTTGGAAAATAGCTAAATGAAAAATCATCACCCTTACCGATCTGATACACGGAGGCATGGAGCGATTGCTGCAGCACGCGTGTTGTGTTCATTTACGCCATCTGTGGTTAGACTATGCCCAGAGGACGAGTTATGGGCTTCATGTGGTGGCCGATAACTCCACTCCCGCGTGCTTGAGGTATGGGCTTCGCCGCCGCAGATGGGCTTGGCTTTCCCATAATGCCTCTAAACCGCTGTGGGCGGTCCTTATCACTCCAGGGAATTCAGGCTCGGTGCTGTGAAGTTTCATGCATGGGATCAAGTTTCACGCATGGGCGGGTAAGCTGTGGACCCTTGGTTCTCCAGATCCTGTTGGACAAGTCACCAGACTCTAGTCCCTAACGGAAATAGGGCCACACAACTAGCGGTAGCGTATCTGGGGGAGTATCGAAACCCAAGAATCCGGACCAGCAGGCTATCGGCCCAACAACTGCGCGCATACACGGAAGATCGTCGATAACTCCGAACCGACGCGTTACGTTGTGCTCCCAGCCATCGGTGAATGCATCGCCGCATTTTTCTCCCTTGTTGTTCTTGTTTCTTTACTCTTTTCGCCTATTGATAATGTCAAGTAGCATAGATTTGTCTGAAAAAAAAAAATCCGGACAAACCGTGGTCCTCCTGCGTAGTTGGAGGTCTGCGAATGGGCTCCTCGCACAAGATAAATTCTTGACAGTGCTCTACGAAGGTGTTCAGAGCAGACAAAGCTGGTGAGGTGTCAGCTGGCGCCGGACCCATCGAGAATTCGTTGAATGAGCGATATGTCGCAGTCGACGTATCCCCAGATTCAACGATATCCACGAAGTCACGGAACAGCTGACGAGGTAATCTGTTGAGGTCTCCAATCACAGAGGCGGATAAAGCACACTTCTTTGTCCATTGAGCTTCAGGAGAGTCCTAGATAACTTAGATGTATTCAGTCTCGGAGGGGATGGTCCAAACACTGACGCATCATGCATGAACGCAATCGACACGAATGAATATAGAAGCCCCGTATCAAGGAGGCATTCGATATCGCCATGCGCCATGCGAAGTGGATTTAGCCCGCGCGATCTGGGAACAGAATAATATGGGAAGCATGCTCTGCATCATGGCTTGTCAGACAGTGTTGATCCATCTGGGATAAACAGAACGTCAGCAATCAATCACTTTTCCAATTCTTCAAATACACTTTCCACGGAGCGCGTCGTTTGAGGAGGCATTCAAATTATCGAGAGGTTACCCTTTTGCTTGCTTTACTTGTGTTTGAACTCAAATATTCGCCTCCACAAGGTTCCATGCACTTCGCTTCTTGGTGGGGACGTGTAGGCCCAATTTCATGCACGGTGCGGATTCGGTACAGCATGACATATTTTGAGGGTTGCGTGAACACGATCATGGGAAAGAGATAATATAAAGTCACCTCTTCATCGTCGTTGTAGGCCCCACTCCACTTCTGCGAGGGTACCTATACGAGGGCGCAATCAGTGAATGTGTGGGTGTGATTCGAAAGTTACTCATCATACGAGTGAAACTTCTGCGTTTATCTGGTATCGCTGCACCCAGGGCCTGGAAAGCGACTTGATTATTCGCATAAATACTAGTACCATCTGCCATGATGGGGTGTAGTCGCGAAAAAGCGGTCCGATCAAGGCGATCATTGGGATACGACCCAGCCAAGACGCAATGGCAATTAGTTGAGAATGAGGATAGTCCGAAAAACTTATATCGGGGCGTGCTCGCATCGAGATTGAGTAGTGCGGAGAAAAATAGCTGGGAGTATGCAGAGGGTAGTAGTTTTGTGGCGATGGTGCGACTCGCAAGCATCGGCGTCTCCTGCAAAGCAGCATGTTGTATTTCTCTGTTCGGTGATGGGCAGAGCCTACCAAGCTCTGGCGTGTAGAAGTGTCCCGGGAAGTTGCTGACGGCGGCGGGCGGACTGGTGGCAGTAAGGGGAAAGAACAGAAAAGGCAGCATCACCTAATTTGGGTGTGTGCGGGGTTTGCCGAACGCCCTCCAACAGAGTGTCGCCACATCCTATCCAGGATGTGAGTATTTGTTGACTCCATGTGTTCATAGCTATCCTAATTTAGAGGTGGACTCCACTCCAGGCATTGGCACTTTCAAACGATGGATGTCTCAGGGTTTGATTGACGTAGATACACCCGTCGTAGATGACAACTCATCTAGTTCTTCAAGTGAAAAGTACAATGTGCTTGCTCACAACGCCCTCCTGGGAGCGCGTTCTGGGGACTGGGGTTTGGCATACGAGGATGCCAGACAGGTGATTTTGAAGTCCCTCTGTCGTGTGCTGAAGTTCACTCATCCACACGTTGAGTCTATTGACATTCGGTCGTCAGCATTGGGTCATATTGCCAAGGGTCGCACAAATTGGGAGATTTTGATACAACTAAGCACCTACGTCACTAGGCCGTCTTCTTATTCATGGCTGGGAAATATGACAATGCGATCTCTCGCATGCAAGATTTGATTAACGTTTCGAGGAATGACGAGACAATCTATTGCTGCAGTCAGGTATTTCATGCGAGAACAGACTGGGCACGGATATGATAATTTCTCCCAGGTCATTGGGAATATGTACTTGGTACGAGGTGACTATCAACGTGCGTTACAGGTGCTCGAACGGGGACAGGGCCTCGCTTCATCCTGTACCGGCCGTGATCTGCAGAGTATCTCGCTTGTACGTTACTGCTGGTGACACTATTATGATATATGCTGAACCTTGCAACAAGATCTCCGGATGGAACCTTGATGAGCTTCAGATCACCCTGTACCGATATCACTGTGAGGCCCTCCAAGCCGCGGGTTGCACAGAGGAGGCCAAGCAGGCACTGCTCAAGATACTTGAGACCTTTGGCGAGGAGATACGCGCGAGTAGAGCAACAGCGAAGTGGGTTACGGGCGAGTACCGACATGCCAATCCGGTGGATGTGGATAACCTGTGCTCTCAGATCTCCAGAAGAAATGTGTCTCCGTGCTCGAAGTGCTCGGCGACGCGGCGCTCAGTTCTGGGGAGCCCGGCGAGGCGATTGTACGATACTCCTCTGCACTGTCTCTCAATCCTCCGAACCCAATAAATGTCCTTGAAAAACGGAGCAAGGCAAGAGCTTCAAAAGGATTGTGAGAAGACGCTCTTACGGATGCGAATGAGGTACACGGATTGTATCGTAGCACTTCAATGCAGCTTCCTGACTCATGAGTCATCGTCCCCATACCTAGGTGATTAAGCAGGATTCGTCGTCGCGCCGGGGATACGAAAGGAAGTATGCGGCGCTTCACGGCGCGGAAGACTATGGTGAAGCGATCAATGCTATCCTTCGGATGCTCTTACACATGGAGAATTCCCCAGACGAGGAAATACGCCGTGCGCATCTCCGATACTACCCTGAGGGCCATGTGTTGATAATGTTCTACAGGACTACAGGAAAACTATACCCCTCCGCGCGAGACGATCGCCGCTATTCATAGGATTATTCATGATATCTTCAAGCTCTGTCCGCTTGTCCTCATTGATGCCACAACTGGCCGGCTGTGTGATGCACAAGAGCGGGTCCAGCTGTTCAAATCGGGAACGCCCTTCAAGAAGCTCGTCTCCGAGACCGCAACCACGAAGATAGATGACATGTGCATCCTTCAAGCTGTCGTGAAATACTTCGAATGGATCATGTTCTCTCCCACATGGGAGGGAAAGGAACCAACGTTCCAGGATGTCAACTTGATTGATTCGGTCTGGCGTCTGGACAAATCACCACTGAATGAGAAGCTCCGCCAATTCTCTGTAATGGCCCGCGAGGACGGTTATCGATGGGTTTGGTCGGATACATGCTGTATCGACAAGACCGCGGGTGCGGTCTTGAGTCAGTCCCTCACTTCCATGTATACCTGGTACAAGGAAGCAGCGGCATCCCTTGTCTATCTTTCAGATGTCTTGTCCTCATCAGAACCCAGCAACCTCATGAAGAGCCGATGGATGACTCGCGCTTGGACCTTACAAGAACTTCTTGCATCGAGGGTTATCCGGTTCTACGAGAAACCATATCTGAATGACACGTGCACCAACCACAAAGAATCTTCTGTCATCAAGGAGGAGCTAGCTCTTACCATGGGAGTTGCTCCAGAGACCATCGCCGACTTTCGTCCGGAGGATCTGGGAGTGCGAGAGAAATTCCGCTTAGCATCGACACTAAGGAGGATATCGCGTACTCCTTGATCGGAATATTCTCCAGCGATATCGCTCCTCGCTATGGCTTGGGAAGCACAGCTCTCGGCCACCTTTTAGAGAACATCGTCGCTCACTCAGGAGATGTAATTGTCATCGCATGGACAGGGAAATCAATGGCATACAATTCCGCTCTTCCCGCCTCCCTATCCGTCTACAGCCAGACACCGTACAGCCCACCTCCTTTGGAGGCCGGTGAACTGGATACGCGATTTGAACAGCTGCGCACTCAATTGCCACCAGGGAATTCCCTAGCATTCTATTTCCGAGTTATCCAACTCCCTCGAGCAACATTTTCAAACTGTTGTTTTCAGCTCCCGTGCATCGCGTTCTCTGTTACAAAGATGGGCGTACAAGAATTAGGTGACAATCAGGGGAACCTCTATCGCGCAACAGTCTCATTGCTCGGCAAAGTGGAGTTTAGGACTGCGGACATGATGCCGTTGAAGAAGCCACGGAACCTCGTCTTTGTACACCCCTGGCTCTGTGATCTCAGTGATCCACTTGATGGGTTTGTGTCTGACGATGATGAGTCCGAAGTTGAGTCCGACGCGGCCGACGATGAGCTCGGTGCCAGGTCCAATGCGGGCTCAGATCATGGTACTGACGATACTTCTGCGTCAACCTCTCCCTTACATGCTGAGCCTTCAGCTCGGGTAGACCTCCACACACAGGCGTTGCGACTGATTGTCCGCCTCGAGCGTCCATTCAACGCGCTCTTGCTTGAGCGGCAGTCAAATGGCCAATACAAGCGCGTCGCTGCGGAGCACGAGATTATTATTCCGGGAGTTCCGTGCCGGACCAACTCCAAGGACATCCGAGCGAAGGTGTTTGAGATCATTTAGTTTGGATAGAGTATGTGCCCTCACACTTTCTTTCTTTCTGTCTCGCCAATTCGTCGTTTCGCCCCACATTCTACCATCCATTATTCCTCCGTTCGCATTGGGACTATTCGTTTTACCATGTAGTTATCAGTGTCTGTACACCAACCATATACCGTAATTTCTCCTGAAATAGTTGATAAATCAGGAATGTAAGGTACTGGGGAGGTGAACGAGTAGTCACCGAGTAAAGAAATGGCCCATTCGGACACCCAAAAATGCGTGATAAATCTTCAGGTGTCTGTTCGGAAGGTGGAGATGGGCAAATCAGGTATGAATTCCATTGACATGATCCCGCGTACCGAGAAATCCAGGGCATCCAGGACGAGTTTTACGACGCCATTCCACAAGTACGACTGCTAGGAAATCGTACGTCGCAATTATCTCCTACCGATCAATAGCCAGCTGTCTCCGCGTCCTAGCTCGGAATGGAAACTCAGTCTCTCTGGCTCGTGACGACGACTGTGAGGGTACTACTAGTACCCCCACGGTCAAACCCATATAACTTGACCTTCAGGCGACCACGCTGTTTTGACGTTCATTTCTCTCCCCAAACCCGCTGGGACGTTTGCTCTAGTCTTTTCTCTTCCTCTCGAATGGTCAGGCCAACGTCTGTGCCGAAGGCGGATACTGGGCAAACATTGGCGCCATTCTGTCTGTGTAGGATGTGCTCGTATGACGCTTACCCTGCGATCCAACGCAAGCCTCTCTGTTACGTGACCGTCGACGCTGCCCTGACTCCACAAGACACAGTGGCGCGCCCGTCATCGTCGATTCCATATAGGGACTGTATCCTGTGGCCGAGCCTTCCCAAACATCCCCGGGGTTGGCTTGGAGTGTCGCTCGCCTATTTTCTAGCATCGTATACGCTGGGGACGGTCATATCCTAGACCGAACACTGTCACTATGAACGGAGAGATCATCCCCAGGATGTTGCCAGGAGGACGACGTGGCTCCCTCATCAAGGGGTCCAGCAGAGGTGCTTCAGGCAACCATACAGGTTCCCTATCGTACACGATGTTTTCCGATCATCGGTTCACAACGACTCGTTTTTGCAGATCACGTGATAGGTTTTCACATACACCTCGCCGTCTTTTCTCCTTACGCCCCAACTATTAACAGCTATCCCAACAATGGCAAGTCATCTACCACACAACAAGACGAATATGGACATCTACTTGTCGCCGCATATCTCCCACCTCGCGCAGTGCTCCCGGGGAACCACGCCTGAGGCCTGAGCTCTATTATCCATCTGGTGACTCCAATTAGGAATGTTGGGCTTGTGTAGCATCTGATCCGATGGCAGCCTGTTGCCATGCCTTCTTCATCCCCGTTGGTGCTTCTTATGGAGTGGACCTGGTTCTGGCAGTTCCCTCAACTTGCCTCGAATGATTTTTGGAAAATGGCTACACGAAAAACCCTCACCCCTACCGATCTGATGCACGCAGGCATGGAGCGATTGCTACAGCACGCGCGTTGCTGTTCATTTACGCCATCTGTGGTTAAACTATGCCCAGAGGGACGATGTACAGGCTTCATGTGGTGGCCGATAACTTCTTCACTCCCGCGTGCTTGAGGTATGGGCTCCGCCGCCGCAGATGGGCTTGGCTTTCCCATAATGCCTCTAAGCCGCCGTGGGCAGTGCTTATCACCCCTGGGAGTTCAGACTTGGTGCTGTAGAGTTTCATGCATGGGCGATCAAGTTTCACGCATGGGCGGTCGTTCATCTGTGTCACAGTGGCATGTGGGTGGGGTGCGGACCCTTGGATCCTGTTGGACAAGTCACCAGAAGTCCCTGGCGGAAATAGGGCTACACACTCAACGGCAACGTATCTGGGGGAACACCGAGACCCAAGGATCCGGACCAGCAGGCTATCAGCCCAACGACTGCGCGCGTGCATAGAAGATGGCCGATACCCCCAAACCGACCTGCTGCGCTGTACTCCTAGGGATCAGTGAATGCCTCGTCGCATTTTTCTCCCCTGTTGTTCTTGTTTCTTTATTCTTTTCGTCTTTCCCGACTCCGAATCGGGAACAACGAAACAAGGAAAAACTACGCTGTAATTTGCATCCTGTATCCAATCCATCCCGTCCTTGGCTTCCTGGGGCTGCCGGATCGAACAAATCAGCCATAGCGGCCGTGTGGGAGCCATACCCGGACGAGGGGATATTGCTTTTGGACAGTGCTGTACTTGGTGCTGTAAACACATAACACCAAACAGGGGTCTGGGCTCGAGAGGCAAGTATAAAATCCCTCCTACCCTGAAGGGATGTACTCATTCTCCAGTCCCTCCACATTTAAACAACTCGTTTTATCACTCGCATATAGCATCATGCAGACCGTGAGTGATGGCTTGCTTTTGTTCATCGCGCGCTGTCAATGACGTGACCGCTGATGGACGCGTTGTGCGACGTTCTTGCAGGTCATCTCCATCCCCGCCAACGATGCGTGCTGCTCCGGCGCAGACGCCTGCACCTGCACTTCTACGTACGTCTTCACTCCCCGCCGACCAACGAGGCATGTCGTTGATTGCATGGCTCGCTTTTTTTCTCCATCTAGTTGCACCTGCAAGTGCGGTGACTGCAAGCACTAAACGCCAATCGTTGAGCTGGTGTTTGTTTCAGCAACAAACCCAAACGTTTCCCCCAAGTTTTCATCGTTTCTGGTTCCCAGTGTATTCGTAGTGTCTGGGTGGTTCCGTGCGAGAGCTGGATTGGTGGAAGTCCTTGTGTCTATGTATGGTGTACGCTGTCAGGCGCAGGGTGGCTCATTCAATCTGATCACGTTTCTACCTTTGTCGGTTGTTCCATACCCGCCGTCCGTCTTCAGGTGAGCCTCTCCTTCTCCGGCGTACAAACTCGGCGCGTCATTGCCTCGTCGTACTGGGACGTGTCAGGCACTCGACGCTAGATAAACAGATAATCAAAGGCCCCCACCCTATTCCAACCCGAGACACGATGGAAAGTGTTAATGAATGTTGTGTCTTGACTCTTGAGCCGTTCCGATCATTCCGACTCGCCGATATGACAATCGTATGACTTGGTCAGTGCCAATCTGCTTGTGTAGATATGATATATCTTGTGTATTTTGAAACGGGCGAGCTGTTGGCGCACTACGCTGGGTCCTGTAGGTATGCATTGGGTGTGCGTGTGAACAGAGGCAAGTGCCAGGCGCATCTGCCCGAGGTTGCCGACTCGGGGCGGAGCGCGAATGGGCATCACGTGTATCTGTCGGACTCTCAATATCTACGACGATTCTACACTTGCTTTTTTTTCCGTATAAATTCGTTTTTTATACAAGTCCTCACAATCGTTGCATAGTCGGTCTACGTCGTATGTCGCCATTATCTCCCAATCAATAGCCAGCTACTATCTCCGCGAAAGGAACCTTCGCGGTCATGATCACATCGTGACAACCACTGGGAGGGTACCCGCGCGGTCAAGCCTATATAACGACGAGACTCACGCTGTTTGGACATTTCTCCCCCAAAACCCACTGGGACATTCCTTCAGTCTTCAGTCTTCTTCTGGAACGGCCAGGCGAGCAGCTGTACCTAAGATGGGTACCAGGCGCACACCGGCATGGTCCTGAGTGTATGGGACGTCGAGGGTCTGTGTGACTAGGCTTGCCCTGCGGTCCGGCCCAAGATCTCTCCAGAGCGTTCTGATACCCCAAGGCGGGTCCAGCTCCTGCTCACCAGACGACAAGACCCAGTCATTGCGATCCGCTGTCGTCAATTCCACGTATAGATCGTGTCCTATGGCCAGGTCTTCCGAACATTTCCTCGGGTTTGGCCTTGAAACGTCGCTCGCCTTTGCCCAACATGTTTTCGTCGAGCAAGACAGTCATTGGACTAGATACTGTCGCTGTGGAAAGGGGAACCGCCCCCTCTTCACATCTACAGGAGGACACCAAGCTCCTTTCTATATTTGGCAGGCTTCGCGTGCGTGCTGTAGTGCTGCGTGTTCGCTTGGCGTTATCGATACTCTTCCGTCAAGGGATCCAACGAAGATGGCTTAGATGACCTTTACACCTCAGACCGGGTGGGGTACGCGATGCTTGTTGGCAGAAGTATCAGAAGAAACACTGGTTCCCTATCGTACACGATGCTGTTCGATGATTCACACATTATTCGAGACCCGACATCACGCTGTTTGATC
>JBBPNW010000838.1:0-12849 GCA_038091115.1 Rubroboletus rhodosanguineus
ACTAAGGAAAGAAAATAATAGACCCAAACAATAATGCTAAGGTAAGTAGGATAGGGGACAAGCAACAAGGTAGTGAGAATCGGGGAAATCCACCCCTACGAACCTAGGGAATATTAGTTGCCTACACCGCTCCCACGAGCGTTAAAGGGGTTAGAAGCTTCCTTGGCCTTGCCAATTTTTATAGACGCTTCATCAAGGACTACGCGCAAGTCGCACGTCCGCTTAACAATCTGTTGAAAAAGGACATCAAGTTCGAATGGACTGAGTCCCAACAACATTCCTTTAATTTATTAAAAGAAAAATTCACCACCGCACCAGTCTTGGCATATCCAGATAACGATTGCCAGTTCTGTTTAGAAATGGATGCGTCTGACTATGCAACTGGAGCTGTGCTTTCACTCTTTAAGGACGACAAATGGCACCCCATTGCCTTCTCTTCTCACTTGATGTCACCGGAAGAAAGGAATTATCCGATTGCTGACAAAGAGATGTTGTCCATTATTCACACTTTGGAAATATGGCGCCACTATCTAGAAGGAGCAAAGTTCCAATTTGAAATATGGAATGATCACGCCAACCTTCAGTATTTTATGAAGCGTCAAGATCTGAATCGACACCAAGCGTGTTGGTATCAGTGGCTTACACACTTTAACTATGCGTTTGTCTACAAGGCAGGCGCCACTAACGTAAAAGCCAACACACTTAGTCATTGAGAAGACCACGCCCAAGGGATCAAAGATGATAACAAGGGCATTATTATGATCCCCCCAGAGCGAGTACGAACCCAGACCAGGGTTGAAATTCATGATGAAGGCGAACAAATCTTAAAACTCATCAAGGCGAAAACATATTTGCTTAAGGAAAGCGAAATCACCGCACTATGCCAAGAGCACAACATGTGCAAGGTAGATGAAGTGCTACTTCAGGACGATAAGATCTATGTTCCTGAAGATGATGACATAAAAATGAAAATATTATGAAACTGCCACGACTCTCCAGTCACTGGTCATCCAGGCCTCGCTAAAACACTTGGTCTCATAGAAAGAAGTTATTGGTGGCCCAAGATGGCCTCATTTGTTCACGACTATCTATCTCAATGCGACAGGTGTGCACGAATGAAAACAGGGAACCAGCCCCCAGCTGGAAAGCTAAACCTGCTTCCTGTCCCTAATGGGCCATGGGAAGACATTTTGGCCAATTTTACCACAGATCTGCCACCCTGTCAGGGATACGACTCAATCCTAGTGGTCGTTGATCGGTTCTTGAAAGAGACAGTATTTATTCCCACAAAGAAGACCACTACAGCGTTAGACACTGCCAAGCTCTATCTTCATAATGTATGGAAAAAGCACGGTTTACCACAGTGTAGGGAACAAATATTCCCTACGTTTGTAGACTGCCTTTCTCCCACTTTCCAGGTACTCCTTTCATCGTCCTCAAGTCATACAAAGATACTCCGTCGTGTCCGGTGTCCTTCCGAACAGGTCCTGAGGTAACATGTATGTACCCAATTTTCTCTTTTTATCAACCGAAGTGGTTCTGGTCATTTGGAACCAGCGGACCACTCGGTTATTAATGCACACATTCCCTTGCTAACCTTACTGCATTTATCGCGCTGCTTATATACTACTTATGGACTTATATTACGATAATACTCGGATTCCAGATAAGCGGGTCGCGCTGAACATAGCGGACCAGGTGCCATACATTGCTAACTTCTTTATATATATATATATATCCTTTTCAGGGTTCATAACAAAAGGGTCCGTGACACTTGTCAAGGATCGCATATTATTTTCTGTCTCTCGCTTACTAGTTACGGTAGTCAAGGGTATACCTGAGACTATAAATACCTGTATTTGAAGGGAGAAAAATAAAAATAAAATTTGGACTTGAAAAGTCATGGAGAGCATCTTCCCTTTGAATCCCTCATTGTTCCTGTTTCTTTCTGATCTGTTTCGTCTCTTTCCGGTCTTTGTCCTGGGCCGGGTTCATTTCCTGGTAATATTCTGTTTCCTCTTCTGTCTGGAATTGACCAGATTAGTTGTAATTGCGCTGGAAACACCAAAGCCAACCCTTCTCATACTTAGCAACCATCTTGAATCCCAGGGACGAGTCCCACTCGCACCCCTTTTCTTTATTCACACACACACCCATTTTGTTACTTACAACTGGAGCCCACCGCGAGGGATTCATCTAGGTTGAGGAGAAGGATGCTAAGGCCGACAGCCCAGCACCTCGAAATCGAAGAATTACTTGCCGACTTTCGACGCCTCAACCTCTCTACAGACTTGGAACTCCTTATTCCAATCACTCCCAAAAGAGCTCATCACGTCCGTATCAACCCGCTAGGTGCTACCTCAATCAGGTTGCCCTTTGTTCCTGGAGGATTCCAACATTCCACCCCGCAACATACACTCCCATCATCACAATCCTGATACCGTTCTCCGGAACTTGACTCGAGCTTAACAACACTACCGTCACTTCCACATTTGCCAACTTCACTGCTATCGCCCACCCCAGCAACCTCTTCACCATCGCCAACCCTTTCCTTCCTCTTCAACGACAACGCATACCCACTAGTATCCGCTACCAACCCACTCTCACCTTTATTTTCCTCAAATACCACTCCGTCTACAGAAACTTCGTTGTCTTCCCTATCATCTCTGTTTCGCTGTTATCTCAAGCTAACCCGGTTAACCTAATCAAACCCCTGGCTAAACCCCAACAGATCATGCAAACACTTATGTCGCAACCTTTCCAGATGCCATTGCACAGTACCCCGAATGCCCTGAAATTTGACAGGAAAACCCTGTCTGAGCTTCCACGTTACCTAGAAGATATCGACTTCCTTGGCGATGCCGCTAACCTCAACACAACTAAAAAGATTAAAGCAGCGCTGAGGTACGCTGCGCTAGACGAAGCTGAAGTTTGGCAAACACTTCCAGAAGCATCCTCCATCCCAGCCGATTGGGATGCCTTCATTGAGGCTGTCAAAAAGATGTACCCTGGATGCGAAGGTACTAACCGATATTGCCATGCTGACATTCAATACCTCATACAGGACTATCGTGGAAAACAGATGTGAAATCAGGATGAACTCGGAGAGTATACTCGAGCGTTCCATAAAATATCTGCCAAACTAATTACTAACAAAAAGCTGGCTGAGATGGAGTGAGACATGCTCTACCTTAGTGGGTTCCCACCTGTCCTCCAGTGGAAGGTACGAGATAGGTTATTAATCGTAAAACAGGATCTCCACCCGGACGACCCTTATCCAATGGATGTCATCACCTCCACAGCCACGTTTCTTTTAACCGGATCCGCCTTCAGATCTTCCATCCTGCCCACGTCCGGTGTTCCACAGCCACAATCTGCATATTTACCGCCTCGCTCCACTGCTCCATCGACCAATCCTACTTCGTTTGCCCCAATTCCTCCATTAAACCCGAACCCTTCAATCAAGGTAGAATCTAATCAAGCAATGCGTGCACCGCTACTTTGCCGGTTCTGCGCTGAGCCAGGACACTTTACATGGACGTGTTCGACATGTGTAGAGTATCTGAATTCAGGAAGAGTAATCCAAGGACACGATGGGAGATTATATATGCCGGATGGCTTGGAAATTCCGCGGGTACCTGGCGGAAGATGTCTGAAGGACGGCATCAATAAAGCATTACCTATGGCGCAAACCACTCAAACCCCTACGTCGACTACAGCCTCATTGAGTGGTTTTTCACGACAGACGCCACCACATATTACCGCTGGTATTCTATCGGCCACTTACCTGGGTACTCCGTCTGTCCTTGAAATCGACCCGTCTGCCTTCGTGATGACAGAGACGGAAATGGACGGAGAAGAGATGCCAGACGTGGCTATGCCTGAATTCCAACCCTATATCACTCAAGCATGGGTGAGCTTCCAGGCAGATAAGGCCTTGAAGGAGAAAGGGAAGCGAGTCCAGTTCGATGGAGTACAGGTTTCCCCCCATAGGAGACCAGATCACCGAGTGGCAACGGTCGCAGAAGAGCTTTTATCTCCGGAACTCCAAGAGTCAGCGAAAAACACTTCGTCATCAACATTGCTCCCTACAGCTGCCTCTTCTCAACCATCACGAGTCGAGACTACCAATAGAACTCTTCCTCCTGTGGTCCCATCGGCAGGCCCATCGGGATCGAGCTCTACTCGATTCAGAACTAATATTGCTCCTTCTCCGCGTACTCCGTCAACCGCTCCGGCTTCATCGACTACTACACAATACAAATATTCCTTTTCTCTTGAAGACGAATCGGCTCCCAAGCGAGTATTGGAGCGGGTGCTAGACACTAGCATTCCGGTACCGGTGAAAGAGCTAATCACCGTTTCACCGGAGTTCAGGAAACAGTTCAGAGACCTTACAACGGTGAAACGTACCACTAACCAACCGTCTCACATGGTGCAGGTTAACGAGCTTTCCGGGAGAGACCCGTCTGCAATTGATTGTGAATACGGCGATCGTCTACTTCGGAATGATAACGGCCTCATCGTAGCGCATCATAGTCTTCCGCTTAGGGCAATTGATACTCGGATAGGGAACAACGGACACTTGGTCTGGGGTGTTCTTGATTCCGGATCTGAAATCATCACAATGCCAAAACAAGTCTGGGAAAAACTCGGATTGCCTATTCGTTCGGATCACACCATGAAGATGTCATCTGCTAACGCTAGTGTGGATACTACTATCGGTGTACTCGAGAACCTCATACTCGACTTTGGTGCCGGATGGGTGATGGTTCAGGTTCAGATCCTGGCCCGTGCCAACTTTGATTTGTTGCTCAGCCGACCATTTCATTGTCTTATGAGTGCTACTACTGAGGATTTTCCAGATGGTGCACAGACTATCACGCTGTGCAATCCAAACTCCGGGAAGCAATTTACACTGCCGACTCGGTCATGGTCAGAAGGATGTCCTCATTGCTGAGAAAACAAGCAATGTAATAGCCACCAATCCATCATCGAAATGGATTTTTAGATTCCGATGATCCATCTACTGATAGGGGAGAGTCTAACCGTCGATTCCTTTCTCTTCATCCGTCTATACCATCTTCCTGTCCGCTGGCTGCCTCTACTTTCTCCATTACGTCTTCGTATACCCGCTTGCCCCCGCTCTCTATTGGACCCATTCCACCTTCATCCGACTACTCGTTTCTTTCTTCCACTCAATCCGCCATTCATCCGGACTCTCTCTCCACTCTCTCAGCCATTTATTCCTATGACACCACCCTGCATGCGTTGGCGTATAAGCCAGTTGCAAGGAAAATCTGTTCTGTAATTGCGCCGGTTGACAAAGAGTACAGGATTACTCGCACACTGCCGGATGACCCCCTTGCAGGATTGGCACCACTCCCCTCACATCCACCGGATTTTGTTCCTGGAGAACGATTTACTCAAGAATGTGCTGACAAATTAGATCTTGATCCTGCAAACTGGCTCTGGCCAGAAGAAGTCAAGCTTGTTTGGTGGATTGTCCGAGAACATGAACGAGCCTTCGCTTGGATTCCGACCAAGCGAGGTCGTCTCGATGAGAAGTATTTTCCTTCTGTTAAAATCCTGACAGTATCTCACACTCCTTGGGTGATGTGGAATATCCCAGTACCTCCTGCTATGTGGACTAACACAATACAGATCATTAAAGACCATATCGCATTAGGAGTTTACAAGCCCTCTACATCCGCATACCGATCGCGGTGGTTCTGCATACTGAAGCAAGATGGAAAGTCGCTCCAGCTTGTACATGACCTTCAACCCCTTAATGGAGTTACCATCTGCGACTCGTCCACCCCCCCATTTGTGGAACACTTCGTGGAGTCCTTCGCCGGATATGCTGTGTATGGGATGATGGATCTCTTTGCAGGATATGACCAGCGCCCGTTACACCCAGAGTCTCGCGATCTCACTACATTCAACAGCCCTCTGGGACCTCATCGACTCACAACGGTTCCCATGGGATATACCAACGCGGTACAGATCTATCAAGCTGATATGTCTTTCATCCTACAGGGCGAAATTCCCCGTTATACTTATCCCTTCATCGACAACCTTCCAGTCAAGTCTGTTGTCACTCGTTACCAGTATCCGGATGGCTCTTACGAGACCATCGCTGACAATCCGGGAATCTGCCGCTTCATTTGGGAGCACCTTGGAGTTGTCCATCTCATTCTTCAAAGATTGCAGAACGTGGGTGCGACAGTATCCACCAAGAAATTTGTCCTCACGGCTCTGGACGCTACTATCGTCAGACACAAGTGTACCTTCGAGGGTCGCATCCCACATGAAAACAAGGTTCAAAAGATCCGTGACTGGCCGGAGTGCCAGGACCTCATGCAAGTACGCAGGTTCCTAGGTGTGTGCAGTGTACTCTGCATTTTCATTCAAAATTTCGCTTCTATCACTCGCCCCTTGGTGAATTTGGCCCATAAAGGGACTCCTTTTGATTGGGGAGAACCCCATCAGATAGCCATGCAGCGTCTCAAGGATGCTATTTGTAACTCCCCTGCGTTGCAACACTTGGATTACGAATCCGGACGAGAAGTGGTCCTAGCGGTTGACACTTCCATGATTGCTGTTGGATTCATCCTCTCACAGGAAGGGGACGACGGGAAGTGATACCCTAACCGCTTCAGATCCCTTAGCCTTGCGGTGGTGGAGAGTTGATACTCGCAGGCCAAGTTAGAGCTATATGGACTGTTCCGCGCCCTGTGGGCAGTCCATATTTTTGTGTTTGGAGTTGTTAATTTCACAGTGGAGATGGACGCTAAGTACGTTAAGGGGATGATTAATAACCTGGATCTCCAGCCCAATGTGACCATTAATCGATGGATTGTGGGTATTTTATTGTTCACTTTTCGACTTGTTCACATACCCACTACTCGTCACACGGGTGCGGACAGATTGTCTCGTCGCCCACCATCCAAGTCTGATCCGCCGGATGCGGATGACTTCGAGGATTGGTTGGATGATGCATATTCTTTTTCTATTACTCTGTTAAATGATTGCTTGTCTCTCCCTGGAAGTTCTGTTGAATTTTCTAGGCATCCGCATGCTCCTTCGGTGTCACTCTGTCTCGTTTCAGTATTCCTATCCGGCAGCGAGGAAGCTGATCCGGAACTGCCTCGTTCACCCAAGGCACTCGCGCGAGATGCTTGGGTCAACCGAATCCAAGACTTCCTTGCCACCCACACCCGGCCATCTGGCCTCTCCGACAATGACTACACCTCCTTTATCCATTCTGCCACACATTTCTTCCTCCTTGACGGATCTCTGTACTGGCGGGAACCCCATGGACGCCATCAGTTAGTCATTCCGATAGCACGCCGCTACTGGCTTATCAAGGAAGCACACGATGACCTAGGATATAAAGGTGTCTTCTCGGTTTGGACACGGCTACTGCTCAGATTCTGGTGGCCCATGTTGGTGGACGACGTCAAGTGGTATATCCGGACTTGTCACGAGTGCCAGATCCGCCAGAACCAGAAGTTTCACATTCCGCTGACCGTTCTGATGGTAGGCGGATTGTTCCACAAGGTCCACATTGATACGATGGTTATGCCTCGGTCCAGAGGATATCACTTTCTTGTCCAAGCCCATTGCGCTCTCACTGCATACCTGGAGTGGCGTATGCTGCGATCCGAGAATGCCTCCGCACTCTCTTCTTTCATCTTCAAGGATATCCTCTGCCGTTGCGGAGCTCGTTACTGACAATGGTTCAGCTTTTGTACAGGCGCTGGATCTTTTGGCGACTCGGTATGGCATCCGCCATATCCGGATTTCCCCTTATAACTCCCAAGCGAATGGAGTGGTAGAGCGTTGTCACTATGATGTCCGGGAGTCCATTGTTAAAAGTACCCTGGGAGGGGAGCTTCGCTGGCCATCGACCGCTCACTCCATCTTCTGGGCAGAGCGCGTCACGATTCTTAAATCCACCGGATTATCACCGTACTTCATGGCACACGGTGTGGAACCATTGTTCCCATTCGACCTCACGGAGGCAACATTTCTTGTACCTATTCACGAGGCTGACCCTCTTTCTAGATCCTCTCTGATTGCTTGGCGAGCACGCCAACTCCAAAAGCATCAGGAGGATATCGATACTATGCGGGAACACGTTCTCCGATCACAGTTTGTATCCATAAAACAATTCGAGGCACACTTCAACAATCAGATTCGAGACTTCAACTTCAACCCAGGTGATCTGGTACTAGTCCGGAATTCCCGGATTGAGAAAGAATTGAACCAGAAGATGAAGCTGCGGTATCTAGGCCCAATGGTAGTCCTTCACCGGACTATTGGAGGATCGTATCTGCTGGCAGAGTTGGATGGATCTATCTCAAAACTCAGGTATGCAGCCTTCCAGCTACTACCATATTTTCTGTAACAAGAAGTGACAATTTCTCACGAGATCTCATCTCGTTCACATGCTCATTACCGTATATCTTCTCTTTTAATTTCCACTTTATGCTTCCATTCTTTCCCACAGTTATTTCCGTGCTATGCTTCTCTTCCATTCTGCCACACCATGTGTGTGCAGCATGTATTTAATTACCGTCTCCATATGTCCACATGTAGTAGTGTACAGCTTGGTCTGTGCGCATTATGCCAAGACTATATAAACCCCAAGGAGCCCACTGGACGTCCTCCAGTTTGGTTCTCTTGGTCTTTCCCCTTGAAGATCCTGAGCCTTGCTCAATCCCCACATTCCTTGATGGTTACAACATGTGCAACCTAGAGAGGCCTAGAGGCCAATCTTTGACGAAGCTATCTTCGAGGTTGTTTCATTAGAACCAAACTGTCATTCTCTACCTTGCACAACAACGACGAGATTTGGGTTTCAAGACAGCGAACGAAATGCTGGCCCACTCGTATTCAAGTACTGATCGCCGCCACTTGCGTAGCATAAGCCCCCAAGTACCACGGGCAGCACAAGATGGCACACTCTGTGAGCAGAACCCGCAGAGCTATGGCGAGTACTATGATCCTCTCCACCAATCCTTACGAAGACTCCTCGAACATTACATGAGGACGAGTTAGATGACTGTGGTCGTTCCTTACGTTGGACGGGATGCGCTAGACGCAGTTCCCAACGACCATCGAAACCCCTAGTTGATGATATAACTGCCGCTAGGTTGGATCCAAGCTACGGAAGCTCAACGCGTGCTATGCAAGAAGCACAAAGATTTTATTTTCCAGATCGTACGTCAGAGACCATTAAGGAAGACATGGCCCAAGCAATGAGAAAAAGACGTTGGAGAAAAAGTATATCTCCTTTGATGAAAGTCCGCTATAACTCCGATAGAAATCTAAGTCAAGGTTTTTCCCTTTGACTTCGCCACTTTGCAAGTGTGGACTTGAGATTAGGATAGGACAAGAGAAGCTTTAATGGGCAGCGCAAGATAAGCGTGGCATGCCGAGATAAGTGAAAATAGTTTTCCATTACAGAGCCTGAGCTAAGGCACAAGTTTGAAGAAGAACTCAAGAAAGAAGTTCCTACGCAGCGCGGATGTAGCGCTTGCACGCTGGTCAACGCGACCATTATGAAGATTTCCCAAGAGCGATGCTCTAAAAATATGAAGAAGGGACAACGGTCCAGAGCCGAAGATAGTGCTCATACAGCTTACGCAGCCAAAGGGTTATCATACCGAAAAGAAGATGATAAGTGGATGAAGGATGCATTCACAAAGCTAAAAAGTTTATAATTACAGATAACATTGGGGTTGGCAAGGGGCTACCCAGTTCAACAACGAAGTCTGAAAGAAGGCAGGGATTACATTGATCCTGCAAAAAGTCGCCAAACGGATTAGGCGCATATGGACAAGTCACACAGCGAAAGTTACAGCCGTTCGCTTATGAAAGCTTAGTACACTTTATGTTTTACTAAAGACCCTTACGTACTTTTCACAGGGTCTCATCTTAGTACTGATGAAATGGTTGGGCTTGAAAGAAAGCCATGTTCAGACAGCTCGTGGTCGTCCCCAATGTGACACTGCTCGATGGTCTAATACAGTTATTACGGCTGTAGGCGTGGTACCGGGACATGTAGACTCGCGAGATCTACTCCCTGGGTTCGTGTTGCAGGAAAGGAACTGCGAATGAACACAACCTTAGTAAGATGGAAACGGTGGGATCCCCACTTCCTTTCATTTTTACATTCGTCTATGGGGTTAGCCCTAGACAAGGTTCACACCTTACGACTCAAAGCTTTAGAGTCACCACACCCAAACGACACAGGGCAAAGTTTCTGTTCAGATACCTTACTAACAGGTTTAGACGAGGTGTTGGCGACGTAGTACGAAAGCCACTGTATTACTTAGAAAGTCGCAATGTATAAACACCTCCTGGGACGAGGATAAAAGCAACCGAAAGGCATGGGTTAAGGCGACCCGAGGCATGAGCTTCAAAGAAGCCTCGGCGTTCTTTATGGACGCGGCCAAAGCGGCCAAGAAGGGAAAAGGTCGCACCTAAGATCAGATCTGGGTGGATCAAAGGCGGAAAAAGAAGAAAAACACAAAAACAGGTTTGATAATTTAAACGTGGAAGTCACTGATGACGACAGCTCCATGGACTCTTTACCTCATACGTCAGAGGCATCTCCTAGCGAGCGCGGCAGGGATGTTCATTAGGGAAACTGTGATGGAAAGATAATCCTAGATAATCCTTGAAGGAGGTTTTTATAAAGATTATAATGGATTATAATGGATTGTCAATTGCCTTCAAGGATTATCTAGGATTATCTTTCCATCACAGTTTCCCTGATGTTAAACCTGTGCTTAATTCCTCTTCCAAAAAAGAAAAAGAAATCCCAGACAATATTTACGTATGCAACATGAGGACAGAAAACGAAATTCTGGTCCCGCTACACGTCGCTTCGCAAGAGACCCCAAAAAACCTCGTTTCGCTTGAAGCGTTACTTGACTCAGGGGCTAACACTATCTTTATTGATACGAAGTGGGTTAAGAAGAATAAACTTCCCCTTCAAAAGTTACGCAATCCCGTTAACGTTTACAACGTGGATGGCACAAAGAATTCGGCTGGAAAGATTATGCACTCCGCCAATATTATAATTGACTTCAAAGGTTACAAGGAACGCGTTACCGCGGAAGTTACGGACCTTGGACAAAATCATCTGATCCTCGGCTATACGTGGTTAAAATGCCATAATCCGGAGATAGACTGGAAGACAGGCTCGGTTACACTTACGCGGTGCCCACACCACTGTCACACGCTTCAGGACAAGCCCGTCTTTATCCGAATGCTTGAAAAGGAGGAAGAAGATCTCCAGTATCAGATTCAAGCGACCCTAGAATGTCTAGAAAAACCAAAAACAGAAGAAAAGAAGCTTATGGAAGCCGAGATGGTTCCTAAAGTGTATCACGAATATTTAAAAGTATTCTCAAAAGGAGAGAGCGAACGGATGCCGATCCGCAAACCCTGGGACCACGCTATAGATATGAAAGATTCTTTCGTGCCGAAGAAAGGCCAATTGATACCACTCAGTCCCATGGAGCAAGAGGAAGTAACGGCCTTCATTGATGATCAGCTCAAAAAGGGGTATATTAGACCCTCAAAATCTCTGCAAACGTCACCAGTGTTCTTCGTGCCGAAGAAAGACGGCAAGAAGTGAATGGTACAGGATTACCACTATCTTAACGAGCACACGGTCAAAAACAATTATCCACTGCCATTGATTGGTCAGCTGGTCGATAAACTAAAAGAAGCTAAGCTCTTTACAAAAATGGATCTGCGATGGGGATACAACAATGTCCACATTAAGGAAGGTGATGAATGGAAGGCAGCTTTTGTTTGTTTCCGCGGCGCTTACGAACCCCTCGTGATGTACTTCGGGCTATGCAACAGTCCCAGAACATTCCAAGTGATGATGAATGAAATCTTCGCGGATATGGACAACGTGGTTGTCGTCTACATCGATGACCTAATGATATTTATGAAAACAGAAAATCAAGAGGAACATGATGAGATCGTGCGAGAAGTACTTCATTGTCTTGAAGAAAATGACCTCTTCGTAAAACCAGAAAAATGCAATTTCAGTAAGACCGAGGTAGACTTCCTTGGCATGATTGTGGGTAAAGACGGTATTCGCATGGACGATACCAAAGTCAAAGCTATTTTGGACTGGCCCATTCCCACGAACATAAAGGGAGTTAGAAGCTTCCTTGGCTTAGCCAATTTTTATAGGAGGTTCATCAAGGATTACGCGCAAGTCACATGTCCATTCAATGACCTCCTGAAAAAGGAACAAAAGTTCGAGTGGACTTCCGCTCAAGACACGGCATTTGACACACTGAAAGAAAAGTTTACCACTGCGCCCGTTCTGGCATATCCAGATAACGATTGTCAGTTCCGTTTGGAAACGGATGCATCAGATTACGCTACGGGAGCAGTACTATCTATTTTCAAAGACGAGAAATGGCACCCAGTTGCCTATTCTTCTCACTTGATGTCACTGGAAGAAAGAAACTATCTGATAGCCGACAAAGAGATGTTATCAATTATTCGCGCCCTGGAAATTTGGCATCATTACTTGGAAGGAGCGAAGTTCCAATTTGAGATTTGAAATGACCATGCAAACCTCCAATATTTTATGAAATCTCAAGATTTGAATCGTCGGCAAGCCCGATGGTATCAATGGTTGACACGGTTCAACTTTGTTTTTGTCTACAAGCCTGGAGCTACAGTGACCTCCAAAACCGTTGCAATGTTTGACTCTAATGTGGTGCATGAGGTATACCATCAGCACCTGTGGGAATCCCGCTTAGTGTTGGTGAGAACAAACAAGGTACAAACAGTTGGCTACAA
>JBBPNW010000839.1:0-12828 GCA_038091115.1 Rubroboletus rhodosanguineus
CAAAATGGTGACAACTGTGACAACTTTCATTGCAATCCCCTCTCCTAATACCCTGACTCAGATTGTCCTTGCTCATCAGCAGTAACAAGTCGACTATCCATTCTACCACTTAGCAGGATATCATCTTATCAAGCCACACGATTATCTTATCGCACAACATAACAGTGGACTTGTAGCTTTCTTTCCTTCTCCTCGCGCTCACAGACACTTATAGTTATATTCACATTCTCACAAGATCTCATCTTGTTCACATATTCATTACCATATGCACTTCTTTTCATTTCCACTCCATGCTTCCATTCCATTCACATGATTATGCTTCTCTTCCATTCTGCCACACCATGTGTGTGCAGCATGTATTTAATCTCCGTTCCCCTATGTACTTATGTAGTTATGTACTTCCATGCACAGCTTGGTCTGTGCACACATGCCAATACTATATAAACCCTGTGGATGACGGCTGGCATCTCCAGTCTAGTTCACTTGGTTCTTACCCATAAAGACCTTGTGATATCTCCTCTACTCCTCTCCTACTAGGATCTTGTGCTGTGACCTAAGGATCTACTATTGATCTTTGTGGTTGTTTCACTATCTACCCATTATCTCTTTGAGGAGAAATTTCACTGCGCTCTGATGTCTTCGTATGATTTGGAGCTCATAGCTTACGAGCATTTGAAGGACCTTCAAGGGTCTGCTATCCTGCGCCTTATCACAACAGGCCAATTCCTACCACCAGACGAATGGGCCATTCAACCACCTGCCCTTGTTTTGGAATATATACCCTCCATCAATCTTCACGACGCCTTTCCGCTGCCATTACATCAGGGAAATTTTGAAGACACAATAATCCCATATAATCACCAAAGGGGGGTTTATAATGACTTATAATGGCATATAATGTGTATAATATCATATCTACCCTTGTCAGTAAATTTCCCTGATGTACTCCTGAAATCTCGGCGCAGCTCATCTCAGCCATTGAAAGCTTCCCTTCGCGTGGCATTATCCACAACAACCTCACTATGACCAATATACTTTTCACACCTCCAGAGCAGCCCATGAGAGCTGTTGTGATCGACTTTGGGTGTGCTATGATTAAATGCCTGTGGGAGGATCTTGATGAGGAGCACTGGACGATGCTTGGTGCAGGAGATGCACAGTGGGCCCAACAGCTCTTGGAGAAAAAATACATTAGGAAATCAGAAAATAGTTCTGTGTAGATTTACCTCGTTGCATTTCTCAGTAGGTCGCCCAGATCATGCATCATGCATGAAGTGCTTGAAAGGTTGTCTTTCACTACATAGTTGCAAGAGGGGGAATGTGATGCGACTCTACTTTGGTTGATGTCGGACCTGTCCAACTCCAACACTCGCACCCGCACCCGCACCGGCCCCGACTTCGACTTCAATGACGCCATCCCGCATCGGCCAGGTCATCCCCAACAATGCATGCCCCATCGACGCGTTATAAGATAAACGTCCCGGGCCTACAGGAGGCTGATATTGAACGTTCTCGGGAAACACAAGACAAATTTCGAGTGCCCACCTGTCATGGGGTAATAATGTTCTCGTCGTTTTAAATAGGTTTTCTTGTCTCAAGCTGCGTTCCATTCCTTCAGGGACCGTAGAGCCTGTGCCTTTGATGTGAAGGGGCCGTAACGAATCCACCTCCACGATGATATCGCTACTTCTGATTGGTTCGTATGGAAAAGCACTATCTTACATACCAGAGAGAACCCAGATTCTCTGCCGTATTTTGCATGGTCAGGAAAGGAGGGCAAGCGGGAAGACCTTTCATTATATTGTGCCCGTATCTTTGAACAAAAATCATTTACGAGACATCGTACCATTGTGGCATCAGTAACATCAAGCTTCCTCCACTCACCATGACGGTCCCCGCTGACAGGGAGATTGAACGACTGCAAACGGGTCACATCACTGCTAGGGCAGAGTTCCCTTACCATGATCTGGAAGGGTGGCCAGAAGTTAGAACAGATAACGTCGCTTTACCTGCTGTTGTGGGAGAACAACGTCGATCTGATCAACCGACGAGACAACCACTGCGGCCCCAAAACGTCAACCAAAGGCTGCGACATGACTGTACCGACTTCCTCGGACTTCCTTTGATTAGACCTGTCCTACTAGTAAAGGACGACATGCTCACGCTCAACACGCCGTGTCATGTTGGTGTGTGCACCAAAAGCCATTGAATGGGCATATGGGACATTTGTTTCCTCCGGAGAGTGCCGACGGAAAATGACCCCGCCGTTTCAAGTACTTGTGACTTGCGGGGAGGTGCGTTATTTCCACACTCCGAAGTTTCGCCATAAACGTCGTCCACCCAGGAAGATAAGAGGTAACATTTCTTCCGGCTGGGATCAGTCAATGGTCTTAAACTGATGGCCCATCAGAACTACCAACCGTCCGACGGATACGTATTTGACTTAGTGGCACTACTAGGCTCGGCTGAAACCGCCGACGCCCCAAAGACCTGTGGTAGTCGTCAAGTGATAACACACTATCAATCCAGACGTAAATCCGATCTTGTTTCAGGTGTGACGAGTGGCGATTAACGCCTATGTACGCGTCACACGGATGTGAACTCATGACTGTGCCACACACCGGCATCTGCAGGTTTGACGAGTAACGTTTCACAACCGTTGAACAATTCTTTTGTAACCAGCGAGCCATCTCATTGGCTGACGAGTCTCTAACACGGCACGATTTGGGGATTAAATTTTTGCTATCCCTCTTATATTCTGTGGGCAGAGCGCTGCGCAGAGTCTTCTCGTACAACTTTCGCCCATAATGTCAGATTCCCGTGTTTGGCTCAGTGAGTTGGACTTTACTTGATGCTCTCAGTCTCTGATCTATATGTACGAATAGTCACAGGTACTTCCACAGGCATTGGACAAGCCTCAGTCAAGGAGGTGATTACAGCTGGCGAACGTGTTGCCGCTATCACACGCAAAGTGTCCGGTGTCTCTGAGCTCACTGCAGCTTACCCCTCTGACAAACTCTTCGTCGTCGAATATGATGTCGGAAATCCTGCTCATAGCGCTGAGGCGCTGTTTGAAGAGGTCCACGAGCATTTTGGCCGCGTTGACGTTGTCGTCAACAACGCTGGATATGGTTTGAACACTGTCGTCGAGGGTGCCAGTGACGAAGACGCGCGCTATCAATTTGAAGTTAACTTTTGGGGCGCCGTTCGCATCAGTCGCGAGGTGGATGCCTACTGCTCCATTCGGCAGATTGGTGTCTCTGATCACATTCCCAGGCCGTGAAGTACTTCCGTGAACACAGGACCCCCGCCGGTCGCATCATCAACATCTCCTCCGCCGCTGGCTTCACCGCGTACCCCACCCTTGCTTTCTACTCTGCAAGCAAGTTCGGTATGTCTTCTCGGTCTCATGGCGAAACAGAGTTGTCCGTTCTGAGTGTGCTTTACAGCGCTCGAGGGATTCAGCGAGGGCCTCCACAAGGAGCTCCTCCCCGAATGGAACATCAAAGTTGTTATCGTCCAACCTGGAGGCGTGAAGACGGAGTGGACCAAGGGCAAGATAGTTCGCCCCCCACCCCCTTGCTATGACGCCCCGGACAGCCCTGCCAACAAAATGTTTGATATTCTGAAGTCTACCCCTCTCATACTAGGAGACGCCGCCAAGGGCACGTCTACTTCCTTTGAATGCCTCCGTCTATCGACTGACGCTCACGTCGTTAACAGTCGGCCGTGCGCTCATCACCATCTCCCGGGAAGCCAACCCTCCTCTCAGGTTGCCTTTGGGTGCCGACTCGCAGTACACCATCCTGGACAAGCTTAACGAGATCAAGAAGGAGGTAGAACAGTGGGATCAACTGACGCTGTCTTCGGTTGCAGACGGCGGTGACCCTCTGTTCTTCAAGAAGCTCAACGCAGTAGTGACCGAGAATCCGTAAGAAAATGTCGTTGTACAAGCAGATATGTACTATTATGATGAAACTTCAGTACCGCAGAAGCACACCGGGAAATTGAGCGCGAACGTCCAGTTTTCCATATAATGTGAACCAGGGAACCAAACTATAATATGTGAAGATGGTTCAGGGGTTCCTCAGGTTGGTCAATTTATACTGATACGAGATAAGGGACATAGTAGGGAAGGTTGTCTCTAAGTCGCTTGTAGTGCGAATACCACCCTCGCCGAGTCGCAGAACCAGCCACGCCTCTCAGGGCAATCGGCCGTCAGCCTCATTCCTCTCACTGTCGATCAATTATGACAACAGTAACTCCTAGCACCGGCCACGAGATAGGTGGGTTGCTTTTGCGTTCTGCAATGTGCATGGTACTAGTAGTTAGTTTCATGGCCAGTTATCATGCTAACGGTACTGGATTCAGTTAAGTTTGTGAGAAGCTGAAAATTCATTTGATCGGGTTGCAGTCCTGCAGGCTGCAGAAGCAGTATTCGCGTTTTGGAGAGCCGCAACGGACCCAAGCCTTGCGGTCAAGGCGAGCTGGTGATCGTGCTGGCACGCGGCATTGAGCCACCCGAGGATCGGCTAGGTTGGAACTGTGGAGCAAAGCTGACCGGCGTTTTGAACGCGGATAACTTACGAGACTGGGTGCGGATGAAGCTCTGAGGCCGCGTGCTTTCAGTTACAAGTTGGCACTGGGCGGGTGGTTCACCAAGTTGGGACCTAATAATACGGCGGAAGTTTCTGTTTGGCGATTCTCGCTTTCTAAGAATCTGTTCGGGCATAAAGTTCAAAATTCAAGCTTTCAAGCCTGTTCAAGACTGTGTAACTTGTAACACAGCAACGAGTCCAGCTTGCTGATGACTGAACGTTTCGGGGGTCCCCTGAGGTGAAGGTCCGTACGGCTTTCTCCGAAATCGATAGTCCAGACTTCAACCACTGAACTTGAAGCACACGCATAGGTGAAGTCAGTCACTCTCTCATTTCGCCCGTTTTCGATTGGTTGATAGTTATACATTAATTAAGAGTCTCCATTCAACTTGTCATCCGTCGCAAGTGACATGCTGCGGCGGTAAAATCGGTTCTTCAACACTTCTCGATCTGCAGGCGGCGCCCGAGTCGTGTGGTCTTCCTTGAAGTAGTGCCACAGATCACTGGACTTGTCGTGAGCCCTTTGTTGTCCATGACTCGGAAGACATAACAAGAGTGCGTCGCAGACCTCATGGCAAACGAAACTGTGAATTGCATATCACACACCCTGAGTGTCCATTCGCTGGGCCAGTCTATCCATACGGAGCATCGTTGCCACGCATCCCGGCCACAAGGCGTGTCGCATGGTGTCACGATCCTAATTCCTCTCCTCTAGTACTATTTGAGCGCACATACCTGCCGTATCTAAGTCAATATATTTCGTCCATTCCGGGTCCTTGCGCCCCCTACTGTGTCTCACAATCCCTCATGGCCACGGGAGGTCCTAGCACTTTGCCACACATCGAGCACATACTCTCGTCGCCTATCAAGTCCTCTTTCCGGACTTCATCCTCTAGGTGTACTCAGTGCAACGTCCGACAGAGGGAGAACGCGAGGAACCTCGTCGTATGCATCGACGGCACCTCCAACCAGTTTGGCCAGAATGTAATTGTTCAGCATCTCTGTAGTGTCTTTCTCTCGGCTCACAACCATGGACAGAATACCAATGTGGTGAAACTCTTCGCCAAGATCAATCTAGAAACGACCCATCCAGAACAACATGCATATTATTCCAGCGGAATTGGGACGCGTCCGAAGTCGTTACATATTCTCGATCGTATGGAGAGAGCATTCTCTGACAAATTCGACATGGCGGTTGCATGGTTCGTACTCGTTGTAATTGTCTGCTTCTTGGCGCAATCAAATACTGGATGGCAGGAATATGGAGGAAATTGTCAAGGATGCATATGGCTGGCTAGCACGAACGTATCAAGAAGGGGACCAGATATACCTCTTTGGTAAATTCGATTCCTCGTCATGGTTCTTGCAGCTGATAATTGGGGTGCAGGTTTCTCTCGAGGTGCATATCAAGTGCGGGTGCTTGCTGGGATGATACACGAGGTGTGGGGCTATTTGGTTGCTTTGATTATCCTGTAGAACTGATCGCGCGTATCAGGTTGGCTTGATACGGACACCGACGGAGAAGCAAATTGGAACGTGAGTAACTGTTGTGTGGCTTGTGCAAGCTTGACGAACCACTGGGCAGGGCTTATGATCACTATGAAGCGATTCGTTCAGGAAAGCCGAAAACAAGGCAAATTGCTAGAGAATTCAAGAATACGTTTTCCTGGAAGGACCTGGGAGTGCATTTCGTCGGAGTATGGTGATTTTAACACTTTCACACTCCAATCACACAATGCCCAAACTGATCTCGGTCAGGGATACCGTCTCCTCTGTGGGGCTTATAAGAGGAGATGTCTTTCTTTCGACTTCTTCGTCCGCCGCCCATGCTTGTCATTTCCGACACGCGCTTGCTCTCGACGAGCTCCGGGTCAAGTTCATGCCAGAATATTTCCATGAAATGAATTCTCAAACGTATGGCGGGCAGTCCAAGTACATTGTTACCTCCCTCGACGTTGAGCATGCTGCAACTCCCTCAAGCCATCGGCACGAGTCTACTGTGAGCGACAATGGCACTGGTTCCTCCCAGGGAGAAAAGAACAAGACTACCGAGATCAAGGAAGTCTGGTTTGCCGGTAGTCACTCAGATGTGTGAGTACATCTACGACATGCACCCCAATGATACTGATATACTGTACTTCGCACAGAGGTGGTAAGAACAGGCCCGGAAAGTCTCATCAGGCTGGGAACGTCTCGCTACTGTGGATGCGTCGAGAAGCGGCTGCAAATGGTCTCGTATTGCAGCCGACAGATATAGTTTGGGTTCCAGATGATCTTGATTTTGGAATCAGTAACTCGATGAGTCCTACATGGAGGGTCATTGAATATATGCCCATCAAACATCAAATATCCTTTAGTGGTGCTGGTGAGGATGCTCGACGGTAAGACATGTGGTATCTTACTGGTTCGTGTTGTCGATCTCACATTTGGTAGCTGGCATCGGTTGCAACCACGTCGTATCATACCCGGTCAGAAGGTCCATGCTTCCATTTTGTATGCAAACGCGTATAATCCACAAGCAACGCTAGGAGAGGGTTTCGACATACCCACAATACACACTGAACTTGAAGATACAGAACTGGATAACCAAATTTGGGAGACAGGTTTGTTCGATGATACCGCGGCACAAGAGTTGGTGACCTACCTGGGCAGTCAGCAAGGGGTTGCGCCAATATACCTCGACAGGTTGTTGTTCATGTTACGATTCAGTAAGGTGGCTTTACCTTTTCGATTCACTTGATAATCACGCCACCTCCGCCTTCAGAGGAGGGAAAGCAATGTCTCAGGAACGTGCCTCATTGGCAAGACCAGTTTATGAACCTCATCCACAATCGTGACTGTGCACCGCTCGTTAGGCTTGTCACCATCGTTGCCTATTACGAAGCTTGTGAGCATTATATCTTCAACACGTACGCCGTGTCTCATAGGGTACTTCGTTGCAGCTTGCGGTATCGAGGCGCATCAGAAGAGTCCTGCGCCACCTCACATTGAACTTCCACAAGATATATTTGATGATGCGACGAAATGTCTCAGTGCCATTCTGGCTGCACACAAGCATCGAGATGGTCCTAGGGTGGTTGCTCTCTTGAGACCCCTGACGAAACATGAGATTTTGCGAAAGCGCATTCTCACCCAGGATGTCTTGGAAACTCTCGTGAAGTTACTTGATGTGATCGTTGAACAACCTGGAGGGAACTTTGGACAGGCAATGGACGGCCTGGCCTGCCTGTTGCGGTGCGGTGCGTTGGTAATCATCATGCGTCTAGCAACTCATTCACGATCTGCTAGAGGACACCCGACAAATTATCATTGAGAAGCTCGGAGTTAATGCCCCAAATTCTAACGCGTCCAGACTTTCCCGGATATTGGACGTGAATGGTAGGGACCGCACCTATGGTCGGAACTAGATGGAGATATATCATTCCTTTTAGACCCACATCTTTTAATTGCCGCGTTGCGCATGGTGTTGACGCTGGCACGGGTCCCAGAAGGTGAGTGTCTTCAACTTTTGTGGTAAATTATGATAAATCAGTAGTAACGCGCATGGCACAGCGAGATCTGTGTGCTCCATAGTGAAGCCTAGGATGAGGGAGTTGGCGAGAAAAGATGAACGATTAATTGGTCTTCTCGCTGTGGAGGTTTTACTTACCCTATACAATCCGAATGATCAAGGTAGGCAGTACGTTCTTGGACTTGTGCTCTCGTCTGACGCTGCACGTTTCAGACCGATTAGATATTCGCGATGCACACGTTCGAGCTAATCTCGCCAGTGCCTTGGTCCGCTTGAACCCCGACAGACACGGTTCTGGACAAGGTCGCAGTATGGATATCGGACAACAGACACTGCGTCATCTTTTCGGGCTTGGTGGGCGACGTTCATCAGGCCATTTTAATGACGTTCAACCGTGACACCCTTCGTACCAGACGCCGCAGAACTCACTGCGCAACAGAGAAAGCTCATTGGGGAACTGAAAAAGGCCGTTCAGCAGGGGAATGCTCGAGAACGCACCGCTGCGACGATGACACTTTTGAAGCTATGCGAGAGTAGGTGTAGTTTTGACGGAGTAAAGATACGAGCTCATCGTTGATCAGCTGTGATCATCCGCACTTATCTCCGCGAGATCCACCTTTTGGACCTCTTCATCAATCAGCTGCAACGCAAAGATAGCGCACTGCTCGCTGCATACGCCTTGGCTACCTGTTTGAAATACAGTGGGTGGAATCGTGTGCGATAGGATTCGCGTAGCTCAGAATCACACTAGGCGACATGAAGGAGTCTATCAAGGACAATGAACTCCTTCCGAAACGCATCGTTGGCATGTTACGAGTGGACTATTTCGATGACGCTGTAGGCCCAGTCGAAGGGTTCCAGATTTTCGGAGACTTTATGCAACACGGTAATGAACCACCCCAGTCATCCCTGATGATCTAGCTCCACTGACTCATTCGAGTCAGACGACCTACGGGAAAAGATCAAGGATTATAACATCACCGAGGTTCTCAACATGAAGCTAGGGAAGGGCAAGCAGAAGGAGATTAGGACGAGCCTAATCTGCTTGGACATCTTTCGGTCCTTCGGTACGTATTGGGAATGACAATATCGGCTCCTCGTAATTGACGCACCCCCCTAGAACCGGACGGTCCCTGGACCGGCAATCTTGTCGACAAGAGTTTGGTAGATCTACGGAACTCAGTATGGAAGGCTCAGAAAGCGGGTGTGATGATTCTCTCTGCGTTGGCTCAGACGGGTATGCATCATCGCCATCCTAAGAGTTTTCCCTGACGTTCTGTGACTTTAGAGCATGGTGTGGCGATAATTGGCCCTCGGATACACGAGATCATCGAGATGCTTCTCCCGCAGGGTTATCTGCCGATCCAGCCGACTACACCAGGGGAAAACCCCCCTAGCGAAGGTCAAACACAACTAGCTGCGGCGATCAACGAGTCTACGGACCCTCGGCCACCTTCGTGGATGATGGGACCGGCATGCGCGTTGCGAATTTTGGCGCAGAATAGCAAGTGATAGCCGCTGTCTTGCGGAGACACCGGAACTGATGTGATGATGTGTTACTTCAGAGAACCTGCGGGGCTGTGCGCACGAGACAATGCAATACGGCAGTTTGAAACATTTGTATCTATCCGGAACGCTCGTCGACGAGGCAGACACGTCGCCGTGGCGCGTCAAGACGCCAAACCGAAGTGAGCCGACTTTTTCGTATCGGGACGGGGCACTGAAAGATGTGTTTCTCATCTCTTCAGCTGACGTCATGGGCATGATTGACAAGATGATCAAAGCCGTCGACGGAGAACTGTCAGAAGAAGGTCTGATGTCGATTGGGGATGCAGTATTACCCCACATTCAGCATTGGAACCGCCTCGTCACACTGCTCCGCGATCGGGCAGTGGCGGTTGTAACTATCCTCCCAGCCTTACTTGGGGTCTCAGCGCTGGCGGTCCTTGCCGTGGTCGTGTTCACGCCGATTTACTTGTCTGTCCAGGTGTACGGGTGCGTATCGTAGGACCGCTTTTTCGTGAGTACGGGTGATGCTGACGTAGATCCACGTCTAGTTTCTTCAGACGGCTACTCTCGATCCATCAGAATACACGTATATTGAATGGCCTGCGTATGGGACTTGGTAGACACGGTGGCGAGGACCCCCTGGATACGCAGGAAGTTGAGACCGGCTGGGGTTTCCGTGAAGGCGAGGGTGCTTCAGGTCGACATGACGAAAGCCCTCAGGATGTCGGAACCATGCATATCCAAGATGGTGGGGATGCATCGAGAACAACTAACCCAACGAGCCAAGAGTGAGCTGTTCTTGCTCGGTGACATGCGGTACGACTGTAGCAGGATATCTTGGGTTGTTTCGATCGCTTGGCTGTCGGACAGTGAAGACAGTACATGTCTCTGGGAGTGCTCATACCTAGTCATGCAATCTATCATAAGTGTACCATTATGCATATTCTCAAGAAGTATTCATTCTTGCATAAGCGCCCATTTGTCTCTCTCACCTTCGACGACATCCCCAAAGGCGATCCTCAGACCAGCGTAACAGGCATCGACCACACCCATCCCGCCCGCGACGCCCATCACCAAGCTGGCGGCGTAATAAAAGTTGGCATTTCCTCTTCCTTCGGTCACCCAGAGGGCGTGGAAGAGGGGTAGAAGGAGGGCTGCGTGCGTATGTACGAGCGTCGTGACGATTGGGTAGCGGAGGTCTACGGGTGTAAATACATCAACATCAACAGCAATAGTGAGAATTCACGGATTTCGTTTCCACGCTATGCCGAGCCGAGAAGAAATACGTACATGGATATACCTCTGGGAAGAGTACAAACATGCTTAGGAAGAGTCCAGGGTCGGCGAGGGTGAGGTATGCTTTGAAAATCCCAAGGATACCGACAAGCAGAAACGACGCGTATAGTGCGTCGTGTCTCCAAGTCCGTTAGGGACGAGCACAACAAGTCGGAGTAAAAACTTACTGGAATTTAATGCAGATCGGTAGGGCGTAAATCGTGAGGTGGACCTTTGAAAGCAAAGCATCAGAACCAAATAAAAAGATCCGATTGGAGGATTGAGTGGGGACGTACAGAGAAAACCATGAGGAAGAATGGCCTGAAATGGTCGAACATTTCTGTGAAGAAATACCACCACAGTCCAGGATTGGGTGTCAAATCCGGGAGAATCAGGCTATCGCGACAGGGTTGTTCACAATGCACATCGAAACCAGTCCGTCGTGAAAATACGAACCTGGCTCCCCACGTTTCGCACACCCATCCCCACTCTCCACCAACCATGACTGAGGCAGCGCCAAACAGGACGAGCCAATAAGTGGCGAACTGACTTGCATACTTGCAAGCGATTCGGAGATCACCCCTGAATTCCTGCGGAGAAGCGAGCTGGGATACCGGAGAAGTGACGAGTAACATAAGAACCGGGAGGAGCAGAAGTAGCGTGGATATGGAGAGATGGGTCGAGAATGCGAGAGCCAGGAGGGCTGCCGATGGTTTTCCTTCGGAATGTAACGGAGTGAATGAGGGTCTTTCTGACATTTGAGCTTACTCACCTTCGGAGGCGAACATCAGGGTCAGAAGGGCCGCCGTATTTTCGAATGTGGAGGTAGACAGTGCCAGAGATGGAAGAAATAGATAGGGATTCAGGAGGGACACCGTGGCAATCAATGCATCGCGACTGCCTGAGGCCTTCCCGACACGCTGCCGGGCGTGCCATATGCGGAGTAGTGCCCAAGCACCTACTATATCGCTCAATGCCCATACGATAGGTAGTGGTGGCAATACAGTAGAAAAAATGGAAAGAAGTAATGGGGACTAGACGGAAGGAATTTGTCAACCATTTGGGATCTCAGAAATGAACTTGACTCTCACATGACGAAAGACACCTCCAGCATATGGATCGATATCGTGGCTATAAAGCCAGAGACCTTCTTTCACTGTGCAATTCGCAGTTCAGGACACTGTCGTCAGTTTCAACTCATATGAGACATGAAAACGCACTGACAGCGGGAATATGAAGTCAGCGGAGAGGACAGTTGATGGTCATGCTGGAGTCCACTTATTGAAGGTAATGGGATCAGTGCCAATAGCAACCTGAGGGACGCAAGGACTGGCAAAAACGACGAAGAGCTCCGAGTCATTGACGAGACTTGAGCTTGACGTTCGTGAATACAGAAGCCGTGGGAATATCATGCCGTATGCGGGAGTTAGCGGGACCAGAGGACGAGTTAACAGGACAAACTATGACTCTCTCCTCAACTCCTTCAAGTCTGCGAGCGGCAGATTAATACGAACTACAATGTCTGCGAGACCATCGAAAAGTTGGCGAACTACCAGCACTCAAGACAACCAAAGGTATACTTCATTCATTCTTACGGTGCGTTCCAACTCAGAATTCTACCATTTTGTCCAAGCTCCCTGGAAAACCCAACCTCAACGGTACTTCTGACCCACTCAATAGATATGATTCGTCACTCCAGTTTGAATTCCTTGCTGTCATCTTACGGTCCTCGTACCTCCATGGGATAAGAACTTATCTGAAGAAGGGCAAAAGGCAATTAGTGAGCGCGACCATGTTGAAATCCAAATTATGGTAACTGATCCTACGTAAGCACGAGAAGCCCAGCTGAGCTCGGTTCCCTTTCAAGATTGCACAGTATCCGCCATCGATCGGGCTATGGGAGCCTCAGATCCCATGGTGAAACTGTGTCAAGTC
>JBBPNW010000840.1:0-12822 GCA_038091115.1 Rubroboletus rhodosanguineus
TCGAGAAATTCAGATCCCAACTTGGTTTGGAGTTTAGAAACCTCGCCTTTCAACCTTGATTGTGTGATTGATTTTACCTACTTATATCTTAGTTTACTACCATATACTAGATAAGGGGGAGTGTTGAGCATTATACTCACTACACTACCGTATTAGGAGAGTAGTTCACACACTTTGTGTATTCACATTAAGACTCAGCTAGTCTGAGTTAGAAGAGCATTCTTCATTTGAAACACTATGTTCTATAATTAAGCTGAACCTCAGGTATGTCTCAGTAGTGTACACTCTGCCAGTACATGCTGGCTCTCAACACAGTAGCACTGGCATTTGGATAAATCTCCTCCATCATCTCCAAGAATGGCCAGCCTGTGTTTTGGAAACACTTCATATTTCTGTTCTGACTATTTGTCTGCAATGGATTAGATATTCTATTGTACCATGTGATATGCAAGAATAATCTACTTTGCATGAGATATACTCTTCAAACACTGCTGATGCTGCTTCCTCTTGAATATTTTGGCTGGTGTTGTTCTAATATACACCTGAAAGCTTTTGATAAGCTACAATGTGTGAGTAGATGGCTTTGATCTGGGAATGCATCAGCTTTGTGTAAAGATTTGCTACAGAATGGACTTATGCTGCTCCATTTGTTTTGCACACTTTTGAGATCTTTTCCCTTCCCAACAGCATGAAGGTCCTTGATATGTTCAAGCACAGCATGAAGGGTTATGTCCTAGAAGTTTCCATCACCTTATTCTGCCTTGTGCTCAAACAGGGATTGAACAAGAGCAAGTTCTTCTGGAGCTATCCATCTAACCTGCTTTGAATTATTGTCAACAATGTCATTGCTGGATTGCTGGATGGAGTTAGTCATGATTTGTGAGAATTGCTTGAGTACCTGGATGACTTGAAGTAACTGGTGATGGATGTGTTCTTGGTGCTGATCTGACTGATTATCTGGATAAGCAACCTGTGAAGCTGGCATGGTTTGTACATAGTGGTCCCTGGCAGAGCAAGGTTTGATATGTTCAATCTCTGTCTTCATGGCCAGCTACAAAGCTGAACAGAAAACTACAGGACAAATAAGGACACTCTCAGCTACTTTGCAAGTAATTGATACCGTTCTGGCTCTAAGTTATGTTGGGTCTTGTTACAGACTGAACAAGGCATGCAAGAGACAACTTGCAGATGCACCACTCAAGACACAAAAAAGATCAATTCAAGACTTAGATAATTTAATAGAAAGACTTGACTCAGATGTAGTCTACAGTGGCTCAAATACAGTATGTATGTAGATGTTCCAATGTTTGGCTATTTTGGAAGAATTGATATTTGCAAGAGATCCAGAAGGAGTTACTGTAGCTCTAACTCTTGAAGGGATTCCCATGGAGGTATTGTGGGACTTCCATAGAGATATTATGGGACTCCCTCCATAGATATGGAAGTCCCATGAATGTGTGGTGGAATTTTCTTGAAGATATTATAGGATTTCCATGAGAGGGTATGCAAATAAATGAAGGGCAATTAACAAAGTACTATCAAATTGCCATGAAGATATTGTGGACAGGCTATTATTAAGAGTCAGAGTGAAATCAAGATTCTTCTCTCCAGTAACCCTATCATGGTATAATGGAGATGTGGTGGGCTATGACTTAGGGCTATTGGATTTCCATAATGTGTTATAGAAATAATGTCAAATAAACATCTTCATCTTTCTACAACATTGTTTCTGGCACACATAGCCCACAACAAGTATGTATGCATATCTCCCTTTCTGTAACATTACTTTGCCCCCCCTACAGACACATCAGGATACACTAATGATCAGTCAGTTTATGCATTGCTTTCCTCCACATCAAGGCATTTTATGTTGTACATACACTTCAAAGAACCAGGCTGATCTCATAAAGCAATCATATAAAAAATAAGACCCTAAGAAACTAGCAATCACTCCCTCTATGTTACAATCTCAGAAGATGGCAAACTGTAGGTGAGGAGTCAAACTGAACAGCCAAAAGAAGAAGAATAGAAAAAGGATTAATTTAGATAATGGGAGATACAGTGGCTCAAAAAACTGTCTGCATGTTTGCATGTTTGTCACTAAACACAATACTCCCCCATAACCCCATAACCTAGCCCTATACTATCAGTATATCAAATGGGGTACCTACTCCTGGCTTTATACTGATCCAGGATTTAAGAGATTTGAATAAGATCTGGGGGAATGGCAGTAAGTTCAAAATAATGACTCATATGGACAGTTTTTTGACTTTGAGTTTTAATACCATATATTGGACCATAGCATGCTGTAACATGGTTAAATGCATTTGGAAAGTACTCTATTATGTCACCTTTATGTCAATGAGTATGGGACACCATATATAAACCTTGCCATAACCAGTAATTCCCTTATTGCCATCATATAATCTCTCCTGCTGCTTTCAGAAATAATATCATCTTATGGTCTTTTCTGCAGGGATATGGTATCTCAGACTGGCATAGGCATGTCTACTGTGGCTAGGGCTCTTTGAAACAACCACAAAGATCAGTACTAGATCCTTAGGTCACAACACTAGTCCTAGCTAGAGAGTAGAGGAAGAGGGAATATCACAAGGTCTTTGTGGGAAGAAACCAAATGAACTAGACTGGGGATGCCAGCCATCGTCCACAGGGCTTTTATAGTATTGGCATAGGCACACAGACCAAGCTGTGCGTGAGAGTACATGGCTACATAAGTACATAGGGGAATGGAGATGAAATACATGATGCCACCATGAGGTGTGGCAGAATGGAAGAGAAGCATAAGACAGTAATAACCATGAGAGTGAAATGGAAATGTAGAACAGAAATGAATGTGGGAACGAGATTGTTAGGACCAACGAACAACCAACGACAATGATAAAGGTCCGAGGCCAAATATCTCCTGTAAAGTGCTATAAGAACACTGGCGTTGGCCTCAACGACTCACTAGGAGATCCACTTCTCAGAGAGAAAGGGGATAGAATGAGAATTCAAGCGTAAGGAATACAATATACGCTACTGAGCCTATATACTGTACTATCATGGCTTAGGGCCAGCTTGGATACTCTATAGAATACGATGGAATGTAATAGAAGGAAATCGGAGTTTGAATGGGAAATGAATGAAACGTGATGTCAGCAAGTGATATGGAATGGAACATTGTGATGGGATGGGAGTGTGACATGCGTGATATATATCGAGGGGAAATGGAAGAGCAGTGGAACAGATATTAAATAGAAGCAACGGGAATGAATGAGATCCAATAGGCGGATCGGGTGTGGTAGATCTAAAGATCTATAGCTAGACTGAAGATCATTCGTTGGGTAGAGGGAAGCGGCACGGGGTGACAACGTCATGGGCTTCACGGGGGGATCTAAGGAATCACCATAGGGGTGATAAGATTAATGTTGGTAAGATCGCATGGGGGCGATCGAGGAGAATCTTGCTAAGAAAGCAAACACGTCATTAGTGGGAGCGTTGCAAGTCTTGCTAAGATGGATAGGGGATGCAAGCCAAAGCGTCGTAGTGACCGATGGACTTGCTAAGGGGATGGAAGTGAAGTAGCGCGATAGGCTACTGGCGACGGATAACAAGCAGTTTAAGGTCATGCACTAGACCATCCTTTACAGTTTAAAGTCGTGTACTAGACTGTGCCTTACAGTTTATAGTCGCGTTCTAGACTTATCGAGCAATTTAAGGTCGTGCACTAGACCATGGACTTGTATAGGGACAGTTGTATTAGAGGATTAAAAGATTTCCTTTCAGAGATTAGATCTCATGAGAACATGAATGTAACTAAATAAAGAAAGAGCATCTGTGAGCGTGAGAGAAGAAGAAAGAAATGTTACAAGTCCACTGTTATGTTGTGCGATAAGATAATTGCATGGCTTGATAAGATAAGATCAAGATTAGATATGAAAATGAAAATTGTTCTTCGTTACACTCTTAAGGAAATTTAACTGGAGAAAGAAAACCATCATGGTGATCATTTTTCCAAATACTCTTCTACTAAAAAATATTCTATTGTCCAACCAATTATTACTGGCAAGGCCAATAATGTAATTCAGGTCATGTATTTCATCAATTCCATCAGCATTACTCCTGTCACCTTGCACACAGCAAGGAATACCATCAAGGTGACCTTACTGAAGACTGTAGTGAAGAAGTCTACTACCTATAGAATAAGGAGATTGACCTGTGCTCTCAAGTACCAACCAATAGTGGACTGATGACTGGAAAAGAGTTTTCTGGTCAGATGAGACCCAAATCAATATAATTGGGTCATATTAACAGAAGCATGTAGTGAAGAAGAAGGGAGTGAGACTAACTTCCAAAGAGATCAAAAATATAGTTATATTTAGGGAAGGTTTTACAAATGATATGGGCTGTAAAGAATGGGATGGTGTGGGAATTTTGAGTGAAGTTGATGGGTGAATGGGTGCTGAACAGTATGTGGAAATTTCAAAGGGATATTTGCAGCAGAGCATGGAGAAATCTGGAATTCCTACAGACAATGTGTGTATTGAGCAGGATAATAATCCCAAGCATACCTCCAGAAGTGCACAAAAGGATTTCAGAAGAAAGGGATCAAGCTTCTGAATTGTCTTACACAGTCTCCAGAGCCTCAATGCCATTGAACATGCTTGGAAATATCTCAAATATCTATAAGCAGCAGGAGAGATTATATGGTGGCAATAAGGGAATTACTGGTTATGGCAAGGTTTATATATGGTGTCCCATACTCATTTACATAAAGGTGACATAATAGAGTACTTTCCAAATGCATTTAACCATGTTACAGCATGCTATGGTCCAATATATGGTATTAAAACTCAAAGTCAAAAAACTGTCCACATGAGTCATTATTTTGAACTTACTGCCATTCCCCCAGATCTTATTCAAATCTCTTAAATCCTGGATCAGTATAAAGCCAGGAGTAGGTACCCCATTTGATATACTGATAGTATAGGGCTAGGTTTAGAGGTTATGGGGGAGTATTGTGTTTAGTGACAAACATGCAAATATGCAGACAGTTTTTTGAGCCACTGTAAAGCAGGGGCTCATGAGGAAAGGTTCTTCTACTAAGAGCTCTCAGGGTCCTTTTCCTTGAGATTGATTAGGGCTTGTTATGCCTAGCAATGGTCATCTCTTGGTTTTTGAAAGTTTGATCTAACTGGTGTGAACCAAAAGATAATGGAGGATGACTATCTTCAAACTGGAATTCTGAGTCCAAGGTAGAAGCCTGTCCAATATTTATAGTGTACAGTAATGTACAAAGACTACTACAGGATATAGGGCATGACATACATAGTATGGAAAGGTAGCTGAGTAAGGAGTCTAGATGCTACATTATGAATTGGACTGGAATGGTTTGGACCAATGAGCAAGGTAAAGTAAAGAATGAATATGTCTTACCATGGTCACATGGGGAATCAGGTGAGGGATCATGTGATATGTAAGGAATGTAAAGGTATACCCCACTTTTAGGGAATAATGTGGAAGAGCTTTAGAGTAGCTCTGTGGGTTCTCAGTAATGTCACTGAGGAAAAGACTACAGTATGAAATGTCTAAGTATGGGTGCTTACATAAGCTACCAAATATGTAATCAATAATTCCAACACTCCCCCTCAAGCATGAGGAGCTGGATAAGCTACTAATGATTGTCCTAAATAAAAGGAAAGTGTTATCTGTAAAAGGTTTCCAATAAAAGGAAAGAATTCCATAGTGATTGCAGCATCTTGCACAGTAAATGTAGTCCATATGTATCTGATAGGTAAGGTGCATGAGTGGTGTCCAAATGCAGTAAGTCGTGGCTCAGGTGGTTCCGTGGTGCAGTGGCTGAGTGCCAGTCACTCATGATCTCGTCTCATCACTAACCACTGCGCTGCGCTTGTCCATGGCTCTGTGGGGTCAGTTCCCCATGCCCTATACCTCAATATGAAACAAGTTTTCTTGTTATCCTATTTGTCTGATAAGGTTTTGTTGTGACCATGCAACTTGGTAGGTCCACTTTCTTGATCAGACACAACTGACTTTTCTAGTGGTGATTTCATTCAGTTTGAGTTGACCACGGCAATGTGGTGGGTTTGTGGCCTCAATAGGTCATCAGGGATCGTTGGTCAGTCATGTGGATGGCACAGGTATGTTCATTGAGTCATGTTTGTACTATCCGCACTGACTTGTTTCTCCTCCAGCTAACGATTTCTTTTCAACTTGTTTTGAGTTGCAGTGCATGTCACTCATTGCGCCACCAATCTGACACCTTCCCCAATTGTATCCGATTCCGTTGCCATCAGTTTGGTGCTCCAAATCGCCCTCAGCGACTCTCAGCAACCTCAACTCACCTTTGTTGCCTCCTGGCTCAATATCTCAGCTCAATGACCTTGGATTGTCAACACGCCATATTGGGTCGCTCCCAAGGCCTGCCCAATCCCATTCAACACTCCCGCTGTCATTCTCATGCTCCAAATTGCACTCAATACCTTTCAAAGCTTCCAACTTGCCTGTTAAGACTGGGTCAATCTCTAAAGATTAACTTCAGAAACTCCAGAGTTCATAGCAGAAAGGCTTTGGCCTCAGTGTATGTGCTGTGCCAAGCTTGGGTTCACACCTAGTATTTCGGAACAGAGTAGAAACGGAGGAAGACAAAGGATGGATTTGGAGGATCGTATCTAAGTCAATTACAAGCTGATCATATAGAGATCATATGGAGGTTTTTATACAGAGTCAGAGAAGTATTAGTAATGATGATCAGTAAGAGATTGGTAAGGAGGAATGGAGTTGGAGAATAAGTAGCCAGAGCTGTGCTTCTAAGCGAACACAGAATCGGAGGTAAGTATGAGGTGAAACTAATACTAAAGGAGAAGACAGAGAACAAGGAATACTAAATAAAGTATATATGGAAGTCCAGATGTTTGGAGATGCAATTAGGGAGAGATTGCACTGGAGTTCATATGTGACAGAGTTGGAGTCAATCGGAATTCTGGGATATGATATTGTCTCTATAGCCTCTAAGGCTGTAATCTCCACTTGGTGAGTTTGGATCACCATTGCACTGCACCAGGTTGTTCCCATGGCATGGCCAGTCATATCCAGCATTGTTGACAATGTTTGGGTGTGCCATTTCACTTTTGTTGGCTCTCAACACTCCCAACATGTCCAATTCACCCATATAGCCTCCAAGGCCTCTAACTCGACTTGATGGGTTTGGATCGACAATGGGCCATCTTGGGTCGTTCCTATGGCCTGCTCCATCAATATGGATGCTGTTGCTAACTGTTAAGATCCGAAGGTCCAGAGTTTGGTGCGCTGCAAAGTCTGGAGAAGTCTGGAGCTCAGTCGCTGCCTAAGTCAGGCAAAACAACTGTATTTACCTGCAAAGTCTGAAGAAGTCTGGAGCTACAGTAATCAGTATGGAAGTAATATGTATGGAGAATCCTACTCACCTCAGTCACTGCCTAAGTCAGGCAAAACAACTGAGGTGTCAGGTAGAAAGCTATCTACTTTATACTAGGTGATGTAGGCATACTTGTACCTGAATAAAGAAAGGGATGTACATGATCCTGATCTGTGGCAAAAGGTATGTAAATGTCCTTTACTGAGTGGTAGTGATATTCTGGAGGAATACTCCAGAGTTCCTCTCTGGATCTCCAGAGCATGTGTGGCACCTACAAGATTCCTCTAAATGTTTATGTCTTCAGAGTACTCTCCAAAGTTGGCTGTATTTTGTCACTCCCATTTGAGTGTAGCCATAATCCCATGCCCCAAATGAACTTTCAGTGTTGTTCTCTCACAAGTGGTTTTGTGAGGGTGTCCACAACCATGTCCTTGGTTGAGGCGTACCGAGCAACTGCTTCTCCTTTTCCAACAAGATTGTTGTAGGGAACTAATATTCCCTAGATTCATATGGGCTTATTTTCCTTGTTCTCATCATTACCTTGTTTGCTTGTCCCTTGGTCCTACTTACCTTAGCATCATTGTGTTGGGATTTATTATTTCTTTTCTTAGTCATATTAATATCTCCTAGTTAGCATAAGTCCTGGGAATGCCCAGGACTATAATTTTTTGTATTCCCAGGGGAATGACAGCTTAGCTTAGTTTTTACCAGAAGAGCAGCTCACTTCGTATCTGTCATCTTCGTCTCTGGCCGCCGTTGGCCCTTTGTCATTCCCTTTCATCTGTTCTTTTCCCCATCACTCGACCATATCCAGACTTGCTGGATTGGTCAGCATTGTTGTGCACTGTCACACAAATCCTTCCAACGTCGCTGTAAACACAACCCCCTGGGTTGAGGAAACTCGCCCCCACTTTCTTTTAGTTTTCATTCTCTTGAAAACCTTTCATTTCTTACATCGTCTCAAACGAAGTGATATTTCCATTGGATGTGTTTTGTCTCGGCTCAGAATTGTGGATCACAGCAAAGAATGATGGTGGCTTGGTTATTGCAGAGTAGTTCCATAGGAACCTTTTGTGTTTGTTCTATTTCATCGAAAAAGGTTTATAGCCAAGCCAAGTGTTGTCCAGCGTTGCTAAGTCCAATGTACTCCGATTCCATGGTAGAAAGAGCTACAATAGTTTGTAGCTTGCTGGACCAGGATATGGCTCCATGATTGCTGATGAATACAAAACCAGAAGTGGATCATGAATTATCTGGATCTTGTGACCATGTCTGTGGATAGTTCCAAACCATCAAAGCGGAGTTCCATATCCTTGGTGGCTTGAATGTATTGAAGTATGCATTTGGCAGTTTCCCAATGTATGAGTTTTGATTTTGCACTGACACAACTGAGAGTGCCCACTGCATATGCAATGTCTGGATGTGTTCTGAGCATAAGGTATATGAGTGATCCTATGACAGTTAGATATGAAATCTGTTTTCCTTCAATGATCATCTCTGGGATGACATGGTCACCCTCCAGGTCAGTTGTGGAGAGTTGGAGTCCATGCATCATTGGGGTCCATGCTGGTTTGCAGCTGGACATCCCAATTCATTCTAGAATTGTGCAGCAGTACTGGGACTGGCACAAGGAGATTGTTCAGAGTTTGTGGTTTCATCAGATTTTGATTCTGAGAATGTACTTTGAGTTTGCAGTCCAATGTTTTATTCCAGGTTTGACCAGTTTGCTTGAGTCCATATAGTGATCGTCAGAGTTTCCAGCAGTATCCAGGTTGGATTGGAATGCCTTGTGGAGGTAACATGTATAGGTCTTCCTCCAGTTCTCCATTGAAGTATACCATTGATACGTTCATTTGGTCAAGTTCTAGATCATACTTTGAAGCTAGGGCGATTAGGGTTTGGATGGAGTTGAGATTTGCTACCGGAGTGGAGACTTCTTGGTAGTCAACTCCTTCCTTTTGAGTAAATCTGCATGTGACAATCCAGACTTTGTACTGTTCTATGTTTCCTTTTTCATCTCATTTGATCTGAAAGACTGGTTTCAAAGTGATTGGAGTTACGCCCTCTGGAATGAGTACAGTCTCATAGATGTGGTTGGAGTTTAGGCTTTGGAGTTCATCTTCCATAGTGGATTTCCAATGTTCCTTGTCTATTCTGGAGTAAGCTTCTTTCAAGTTTCTTGGAAGTGCATCTTCGAAGGGTGAGGCTGTGGCTCCAGCGAATATGAAGTCTTCTATTGAAGCTAAGAATGCTTCAGGTATCTCTGGGATGTTTTCTGGGGCTTCTGGACTTTGTTCCAGAGTAGGTGCTTGTGCTCAGATTTCTTGCCTTGCAGCCACTTCCTGTAGAGTTTGCTCATACTCTTTGTTTTTGTTGGCTACCTGTCGTTGTTAGTTGCTTCATCGTACAGGCAGAGCAGGGACTGGGGCGGCAGGGGCAGGAGCAGAAGCAGGAGCAGGAGCAGGAGCAGGAGCAGGAGCAGGGTCTGGAACTGGAACCAGTTGGAGTTGATCTAAGTGTTCTGTAAGATCCTCGATGCCTGGGCTGATAGGGCATTCCAGAATATGATTTGGGAATGCAGGGATATCTCCCACTGGTCCACGGTTTAATGGATGATCATTGTTGTTGTTGTTGTCTTCTGGGAGTCAGAGATGTGCAGGAATGAGACCTTCCCACTGTCCCTCAACAGCGGGGGCATTCCATGGAGCAGATTTAAGATTGAAGATTTGCCCAGATTCATCAAATATGATATGGTGACTGGAGATGACGGTGCAACATTCTATGTCAAGGAGTTTGTAGGCCTGCTGTCCATGAGTGTACCCTATCATGATGCACTTCCTTCCGTGTGATCAGAATTTCCCCCCTGCTGCTCCTTTGGCATGTAGACATAGGCCGGACATCCGAAGGGGCGGAAAAGAGTTGGATCAGCTTGGCGATTGAAGAAGGCTTGATAGGGGACTCGACTGTGTAGTCCAGAGGTTGGGCTCTGTGTGGAGATGTATGCCGCAGCAGACATAGCGTCAGCCCAGAAGGACTTGGGAAGCTTTAACTCCTCCAGCATGGTGTTTGCCAGGGTGGCCAGTGTTTGATTTCTCTGTTCTGTCAGACTGTTTTGCTTCAGAGTGTATGGGGCAGACATTTTGAGGAGCATACCATCCTTGCGGAGGGTGTCCAAGAACACTTTGTTGGTGTATTCGGTTCCACCATCACTCTGAACAAATTTGGTGTACAGGTCAGAGAAATCTTCTTGCTTGACTTCCATGCAGAGAAGAGTTTGGATGTCTGTTTTCCACTGGTTGTGGATCTGTGAGGCCTTGTTTTTGTGTTTCATAAAATAGACCCAAGGGAAGTGGGTGAAATCATCAATGATGACTAGCCAGAATCTGTAATCTTTGCAGGATCTTGGAGTTATTGGACCTCCGATGTCCATGTGGATGATCTCAAGTGGACATGAATGTTGAACATGCGCTATCTATTAGCAGCTATAAGTTCCTACCCCTATCTATGTATTTAGGTTAGATTAGATAATCGTACCTACCTGTAACATATATAAAGACAGTCTATGCACCATACCAATACAAGTGGTTTTACCCCTTTCTCCTTGCTCTAAGTGAGTATCAAGCTCTCTCCCTTGTGCATGCAAGTGCTGCACACTATACTGCTCAACAGATTATGAGCCCTGCAGCAGCTGTCACATGCACTCCACCAGCAGCAGCAATGAGCACTCAGCTCACCTAGAGCATACATGGTCAGCGCGATCGATGATGATCAGAGCTGGATTGTGCCTTTAAGGCTGCAGATCAACTTGATCAGTCTCCAATCTCTTTTGATCTCCTCTGATTCAACCTAATCACTGATTTAATCTCTCACAGATCATTATCAACCATGTCCTTCGCTCTCTTCACCGCCATTCCCCTACTTGATGGAACCAACTACCTAGATTGGTCCCTGACGATGGAAGCCTATATCATGGCTACCAGCAACTCCTACGTACTAAGTGAACCCTGCCCGTCACTAAACGCAGCCACTGACAACCAATCAGCAATTGATGACTGGACCACTCCAATGCTAAAGTCATCGGCTCTATTCATCTTTGCATTGCCCCAGCAATTTGTATTAAGCTAGTACTGCAGGGGATGAAGACTCTGACTCTGACTCCACCATCATCATGGGGAATAATCCCCTGAGCCAATCTGAGTCACCCCCTGCTATACCTATTCCCAATCCTGTACCTCCAACTGCCGATGGAACTCCTATCCTCAGACCTGTTCAAGCCCCTCTCCGTCAATGTAGGGCTGTTGTCTTCTCCACCAGGCTCCCTTCCCAACCCCCTCGTATTACCTCCCCTATGGGAACTACAGATGAAAGCCATGCTGCTGCTATCCCTCCCATTTCCAATGGGACCACCCCTTTCCCACATCCCTCTTCAAACTCTCCCCCTGTCATACATCCCCCAGCTGTGGGTACTTGTTCCCAACCCTCTCTGGACTGCCACCCCCCCAGACTACCAGACTCCGCCCCCCCTTGCCCCAAACTCACCCAGTTGGTCCCCCCCAGGTGCTTCCAATATGATTCCCTAGCCCATATATGGGTCAACTGTTCCCAATACACCTGCCCCCTCTGCAACACCACTGCTCCCAGACAACTCCAATACCATTGCCCTTGACAACGTTGTAGCCTCTGTGGAGAGGAGGGCCACTGAGCCCTGGCCTGCTCTTTCAGAGACCTGGACCCCCATTCCTAGGACCTTTCCAACTATGAGATCAATGAAGGAGATAGGAGTTCCTGAGATGGAACTTCAGGACTACAACAGGGGTAATGTTACAAATCTAGGGGACCCCCTATACTTTTCCTCACCCTTGCCATCCTCTCTGCTTTCAATTGACACTTCACTCCTGGAACATTCTGGATGACCAGTGTTTGCCCATTTAGGGCTAGATCCCACTGTGCCTGACACAGCCTGGGTGGACCTATTACAGAAGGAGTTGTTCTTCTCTTCAACATAGCCTCCAGACCCTTTCATCTCATATGCTTTCTCTTCAGACTCTTTCCAGATTGATCTCTTCCCGTTTTTGTCTCCCATATCTTTTCTCTTATTAACCCTGAGATCCTTGATTGGACTCTATTGTTTTCATTAGACCTTATTCTCCTCAGCTATGATCTCTCGTTCACAGCTCATATTCCCTTATTCCATATTGAAACGCATCAAGGATCGTCTGAAGACAGATATGTGGAACGTTGAATGCAACAACAAAAGAATAGGATCTTATCGGGATATAGGTATGAGGACGCTCGTAGGGATAGACCACTAAGGTCGCTTGATCACTTTGATCCTTGAGGACGCTGTGTGTAGGACACTAGCAAATGTCTTCAGGAAGGGAAGTGTACTCTCTAGCACTAGGGCT
>JBBPNW010000841.1:0-12816 GCA_038091115.1 Rubroboletus rhodosanguineus
GATCTCACTTATAAGTGAGATCGGCTAACCAGTGAGCAATTTCCCATCCGCAAGGACTTCGGGGAAGTGCATACATGTCAGAGGGTCCGGCTGCGCGGTATAAAATGGAGGCACGAGACAGCCACTCTGAGCACCAAGCGCTGTGGCGTAGATTACCTCTTATAGTAATGAGGCTTAGGACCCACCCGAACCTAATTTGACATTGCAACTTTCCACCACGTCCGCACCCCGCGCTCATGCTGGTTGATCATCAACCTTGCCAATCAGTCAGCGATGCCATCGATCAGACACTGGAATTTTACTGTGTTTCGCTCAGGTTTCGTCCCTGGATGAGTCGGTCTGTGCTCTTCCCGTCGATGTCCACGCTGATTCCCACTCGTAGGGTGCTGCCTGGAATTTGTGCTCATGAATTTCATATGACGGCGGTATGTCTTGGTTGGGTCCACGGAGCCTTCGGGACACTTCATGTCGCTGACTGTAGGTGGGCCCACAATATTCCCGTTTCTCTCGAAGCGGCACTTCCGATAACGTTATGCCTCACGAGTCAGTTGTTTGGCGGTGCACGTCTCACCAGCGCAAGCCATATTGACTGTCGGAGGTCGATCTCCGTGACAAGTGGACTCAGTGAGGGTTCGCGCCGGCTGCCCAACGTCATCATTGATTATAAGCTGGGAAGTACGGCGCGAGCTCACGTATGTTTCGCAGCCGAAGAGCGAGTGGCAGTGCACCATTGATTCAGGGTTTAAAGGGGCGTCGCACCGAACAGCATGTAGCGCACGCCCTGATCAGTAACGGCACCGCAGCACACCGCGCTTCCTCTCACGGACTCGCCCGAGGCCTTGTGTCGGCGCCATGAGGTGGTTTCGTCGGTTTCGAAAACACGATCAACCTTGGGAGGTTGTAGGATGCGAGATAGTAGAGCCTGTGCTCATGTTTGATGAAACAGGTGGTAGTCATCTTGCGATCTCGAGGAGTACACTCTAATTCTCTCTCCCCAGAAATTGATATCGTGCGCATTGGAGCAAATGACGCGAGTAGGAAATACATCTTTGACTTCGGGAAGCACGTCCCAGACTGGGATCAATGTGCCAATGCGTTGTTGTTCTCCCAACAGCAACTATTACAGGAGGCTACGAAGAAACATTACAATGTCTTACTCCTGGAGGGGTGAATATCCATTCCCAGATCTTCCAGCACCTCGCAATGGACTGACGACTGGATTCGTAGCTGGACGTTGACGCACTTACGACAGGGAAAGCGGCATCGGTTAGAAGTGGATTATACTGGGCGTGCAGGATACGTATCGGGAAAACTCCCTGCCTTGCGCCGACCCCCTTTCATAGCCGTCCTTCGAGGACATCGTTTACTTTCGTAACTTATTGAACGTGTGTATCCTTTCTGTCGCTTCTCCTGTATTTGTATCTCATCCTCGTGGGCTCATTACTTCATCCCAAGCACATATATTTATATTTGTTCAGCGTATCAGGCCCGCTAGGAACGATCTGACTGCGAGACACATATTGAAGAGGTGGCGATCACGCATTTCAGTGATGAGAGGAGCAACAGATGGTGATATTACCTCAAGACCTTCATTTTAATTTTGGAAATGCCTCGTGCAAGTCTTCTTTGGCAAGATGGATCGATTAATTCACCTCGGAGAGAGTTGCGGAGGCGGAAGAGCCAGAGTAAGAATACCAGACGTGAGTTGTGCCACATTCGGCAGGCTGGTATATAATGGCAGAGTCGTCAGCTTCCAGGTTCCTCAGTTCACCTCCTTCGCTGATGCACTCGAAGCCCCTTGCTAGCCCACTCGACATGGTCAACTGCTGCACCCTCATCTTCTCCCGCCACTTCGGCAAGCAGATAGAGCACACTCGCCAGGATGTCGAGATTGTCGCCCAAGGCAGTGATAAGGGCAGCGTCAAGAGCTGTTCGGGTCCGGCGCGTACACATGACACTCTGATCAAAACGACACCCACGAAGGTCGGCCCCCGTGTCACGCACACTGAGCAGTTCCTTTGCAAAGGAGGTGTCGACGCTGGCAGACTTGTTGATATCTCCCGCAAAGGACTATACTCCCTAGCAAAGACGATGGGCGGTAACGTCCTATTGGACGAACAGTAAGCCCCTTCCCCGCTTGGTCACTGATCAGAATGATCAATGTGTTTCATTCCGACGTAGATGGGATTGTATCATTCGTCATCCTAGACTCCAAAAACGGGATGAATTCAAAGTTGTGGTGAGTACATTTTCTCCGCAGTGTGAATTATTTGATAGCATTGAACGTGCGTCCAGGTTCATTACTATGCGACTGTAGCGCGGTCAGTCTGGCCAGATGCGCAGAGACCCGTGCAAATTGAAGCCGCCAAAGGCATCAGAGGGTTAATGACTGTTTTGGACCGGCATGCAGAGATCTGCTGAATCTGCTGCATTCCTACTTTCTTTTGTTTTTGGGTTTTAGAGGGGGCTCAAGGGATTTCAATCACGGGTCATGTGTATCGTTATGACATCCAGGGACTATCTCGACTTGTACAACAAACACCATCATTTACGACTCCATACTCAAAAGGAACGACGAGCAACGACTAATGTTGTACCACCACTTACGTTAGCATACAAGTACCATGCTACATACTAGAGATAGACCGCAGCGACGACAATAGATTTTGATGATTTCAATAATTCTATGTTCACTTTTCAATGCGGCTCTCCGCCCTGCTGGCATATCCTGTCCACGACTGCGGGACAGTTTCATTAATTACCGGCTGGATCAAGCCTGATCGGTCCATACCTCGTCATAGAGAGCAACAATTGGTGCGCCCAAGAGTTTCAGACCCAGCCATAAAACCCCGGCTGTCATGCCACTTCCACAGGAAGTGGTAATCGGACGCTTCCCCGTCAGGACCAATTGCGCATGGTCAGCTCCAATAGCGTCCACGAGGGCTTGTCGTAATTCAGGTTCAGATAAGAAAGTGGTATACTGGCTGGAGGAATTGGGTACTGTGTGAGCTTTGAGGAACGCGTTGAACGGAAGGGAGAATGAATGGGGTATGTGCCCCGAAGATAGACCAGGTCGCGGCTCTGGGTCAGTCCCAAGAAAACTACACGTTATCGTGGATGAGAACACGGTACAATATGGAGTGCAGTAGAAATTTGCATACCGGCCGCGGGAACGTGCGTCGACAACCAGCTCTACAGCGAGATCCGACGCTGGTTCCAGAAGCGAGTTGGCTACCACCTGTTCATAGGCTGTCACCGGCTCTCAGAATGGATGCGATTGGCTGATAGTGTAAATGAAGTCTCACAGCGGATAGCTGCTCCATCGAGGACAGGAGTGGGATAGGTGGACCTCTTCTCTCCTGTCAGTGGGATACCCTCAGTTTCAAAACCCTCTGCCTCCCAACGTGGTAGGCCACCATCAAGGATGCTGGACTTTTGATGGCCGAACGCCCTGAACATGAAGAGCGCACGAGGCGAAGAGAAGACTCCGTGTGTATCGTATCTAAGTCATCTTCATCTCTTTCTGGGCATCTCTCGGCTGGAGAGGAACTCACATTACTACATGGGAATCGGGGTGGATACCAAGTCTCTCTATCTCGGACTTGTTCAACGTTGAGAAAGACCGGATGGTATGAAAGACAGACCACACGCATCGGCAAACAATCGTTCGGAGGGCATCATGTGTTTTAGGCCGAGCCCATGAGAACTCGCAACTTCGTCGAGGTCCAGGAACTGTGCACTAGGGATGCGCTTCGACTGGAACTCGTGGTGAGGTCTCCGAGGGGAGTTGGGCATGAGCCAGCTGGCATCGAGGACCGAAGTGTTGCCTGAAGAAATCACGTCGCGCAGGTTGGATGGCGAGAGGAGATATGGGGCCGCCGTCGTCGTGGACATGAACCTGGGTGGGGATGGGACAACGGTCCTCCCGAGACGGAAAAAGACGGGCAACATGCTCATCATAGTAAATAAAGAAATTTATTTTAATTATTTTTTCGCGACAAACAGATACTAATGGGTCAAGTCCCGATTGGGTTGTCCGCCTTGCAGTTGGAGCGAGCCAACAGTACACTCGACTCCAGGCAGACCTACTCGAGCCATATCTCGTCGAGGAGCATCTCCAAGTCCACAAGGACGACTACAACGATGCCGTCTGATCAGAGTACCTGGTTGATCGCTATCCCAGATGACGGGGATGCAGAAGGACTACTCCCGGAAATCACGCCCAAGCTCGCTCAAGTATCTCGGTCCTCGCATACAGTTGTTGCCGAGTTTGCCATCCCTGCGTTCAAGGTATATCTCCCTTTGTCGCGCCTCGACCATCTCGCAGTGCTCATTCAGAGCCGAACTCGTAGACAGGCACCCTAGATTCCCTCATCACCCTCTCCGAAGAACTCCCAAAGCAGGACGCATTCTTTACTTCTACCGTCGCGAAGACGGTCGACACTCTGCGCAACCTCCTCAACAATGATCCTGCAAAGCTTGCACAGCACATCTTGGTGAATGAACGAAACGTTGATGATTACATTTTCAAAGGCTGGCGATGGAATGAAGGCAGATACGGCGTGCAGAGAAGCCTGCGAGAGACGGTCGATATCCTCAACAAGGTAATATCACGCGTCTCCACCCACCCCACCTCATTCATATCAATCGCCGCATGCTAATCACGCGTTCAGGACATGGCATCCATTGACAACATGATGAAGTCTAAACTGAACAACTACAACCTTGTCAAGGGGTCCCTCGTGCAAATGCAACGAAAGAAGACGTGCGTTCATGCCTCATGTTATTCTCTAGCCCCGTGATTGATGGTTTGCATCCAGGGGCAATCTCTCCGTGCGGTCTCTTGTCGATGTTGTGTCGAAGGAACACATGATACAGGATTCAGAGTACATGCAAACATGTCTAGTGGCGGTACCAAAGTAAGGTTTTGTGATCACATTTCTTCCGCTTGCGCACAACTCACCTTCCTCGATCCAAAAGAACCCTGACGAAAGAGTGGAATATGAAATATGAACGTCTGACGAGCATGGTAGTCCCGCGTTCGTCATCGTGAGTCATCCTGATGTCACGATGCAAGCACGTTTCTGATCGTTGCGTGCCACAAAACAGCGTTATCGGTTCAGACGATGAATATACCCTCATTAGCGTCGTGATTTTCAAGAGGGTACACGACGAATTTGTGCAGAGATGCAGAGAGAACAAGTGCGTTGATCCACCCGAATGAATATGAGATGCAATCAAATTAAACGCTGAAGCGTCACAGATTCATTGTGCGTGACTTTGTGTACTCGGAAGAGCAGATAGACAAACAGCGAGAAGAGCTCGAGGTGGCGGATACTACCGAGAAGGAGCTTTGGGTGAGGAACCACGCAAGGCGTCTCTGACCCATACCCATACTCCCCCCCCCCCTCCAGACTGAACTGTTGAGGCTGTCCAGGACGAACTTCTCGGAGTCCTTCCAGCTCCTGGTACACCTCAAGATCCTGCGGTTGTTCGTAGAGAGCGTCCTTCGATATGGCCTACCTGCGAACTACATTGGGCTTGCTATCAAGGCATGGGACATCCTTTCCCTTTGAAGCTCTGCTGATCGCCCGCTCACCACAGCCCGATACAAAGTCGACCAAGAAGGCGCTGTCCGTCCTGACCAACCAGTTTGCATACCTCGCTCCCCGTTCCGGCCGGTCCAGGAAACAGAAAGGTGGTGGAACGGATGAGTTCATAGGGGAATATCAAACACTCCTAGAGCAGGAATTCTTTGATTTCGTGTTGTACGAAGTACCATGGATCGTTTTCTGACTCCATCTCTATGTATCATACCACCAGATAAATAGCCTTTATTAGCGGAAGGATAACAATATGGCCAACCCACTATTGTAGAAACTATCTGCCTATATAATGTACAAAAAGCAAGAAGGGAAACAGAACCGCAGGAGATAGAGCAAAGTATGAAAGAGACACAACGACACGATGTGACAATCTGGACATAGAGAAACAAAGATACTGGATGGAAGCTATTGGATCCAACAATCGCCTTACCAATGCTAGGTGCGTCAGTTTGGTGGGCGTGAAACAAGATAATTGATGGATGGCAAAAGCAACGCGACGGTCTGTCCGTCAACTATGTGCGATCATGAATGGGAAAAATGAGTGAGTGAGAGACTGTTTCAATCTTGAAAAGCGATATGTAGGGAAATGATGCCGTTGTGTGGTAGAAATGATGTGACGTAGCATGACAGAGACGGAGTGATGGATGCGATGGGGCGGGGTACCAGGTGGAGATACACATCTCCTGATACAAGTGCCCAGATAAATAGAAATCCTGAATGGATAGGAGTCCCATGACAAGTGAGAGAGACAGACAGAGAAGAATAACAATCAGTCCCAGAAGGAGTACCACATTCCTTCTGGAACAGGGTAAGACCATGTGCTCGACAGGGTAGTCGACCGTATCAGTGCTTTTTCCCCCCCTTCTTCCGCGGCAAACTTGATCCGTTCTTGTTTTTCCTTTTTCTCTTTTTGTATTTTGAGAGCTGGGGGTAAAATAAGGATGTCGAAAGGTGCGTACGAAGGGCAACCCTCAGAGCCCAAGGTTCGACATCACCCGCGACACCTCGTCCACAACATCCTCATCCATCACCCTCGCACTTCTCTGGGCGGAAGACCCGATCACGGCCGATGGCCTGGGCGCATATACACTAGGGAACGAGGGTGCGGTGGCGCTCGTCGGGCTCGAATTTCCCCCAGTACCTCCCCCGGTAGACGTCGTGGGTGACTCTGGAGGTTGAAGTCGCGAGGAGCCCTCGGTGATTCGCGAAAGGGAATATGTAAGATCAAGAGACTGTGCGCGATTTTGAAGGGATCGGGGTTTGGAAATCTGTTCCTTGATCTTGGACTCGAGGAGGGAATCTGAGCCCCGTTTCAAAGCATCCTCGGTATTGCGGGTTCGGGATGTAATTCCTGAGCCCTATAGATTGATCCGGTGAGATAATGAACTTGGAAGTGCAGCAAAATAAAAACCTACAATTGGTGGTAATGGTGTCCAATAGTCAAGCCCTGTCCCAGGCGGCCCATATGCTGATTGTGAATCCTCGTGTTCCTCGAGATCGTAAATGTATGCAGGAGCATTGAACAGCGCCTTTACATCTGGAGATGAATTTGCCAACCTCAACCGTCGATCTCCGAGGATCTCCGACGACCGGGTCAACTCGACTGACTCTGGAAATTAGACAATGAGTATCCAACCCGTATGACATTTTTACATGTGAACAAGTAGCGGATCAGAGAGGAAGGGGAGGGTGAGAACTCACCATGCCTTCTTGCAGTCGAAAGCACCTTGCTATCAAAGTGTGGGAATGCCTCGGCGAACGAGTCGCCCCTCTTGTGCGTATGCGCCGTCGGCGAAGGGTACACTCTCACGTTATGGTTTAGCAGGAATTGCTCAAGCATCTCCCTTGCCGCAAGTAAAAAGTCGCTGTTTGACCTCTGACACCTAAATTTGAAGCTGTACTCGCCCTGCGATTGAATCTGCGCCGTTTGCGGGGAGGTCTGAGAGGTGGTTGGGTGATCCAGCGAGGTACTGGAACCATTCGTAGAGTGAATGGGAACAGGGGGTTTGAGATTCGGTGTGATTGATACTTGGAATTCACGTTTGACACGTTCGACAAATGCAACAAACTCCGGGGAGGCACACACAACCGGTAGATCGGAACTAGGTGGAACTGCCATGTCCGCCTCGAATGGAACATGTTCCTGTTGATGGTAAGATGAAGCAAGGTATACGAGGCAAAGAAAACTTACCAGTAGCATAGCAGCAGCAATCTGCACTTGACTCTCGGGACCGAAAATCGTCACGACGTCCGAAGCTGTTTCTTTATCCGGGAACCGTACACGCGAATTGGTCTTCGACTCGATATCGTGTATAAAGATAGCTTTTTCACCAAGCAACGTTCGGTGGTATCGGCGGGGGATCGATAGGGTCTCGTTGACATAATCCTTGTCCTAGAGTCAGGTAAATAGGCTGTTCCACCGAGTGCCGCGGCGACTCAACGCACCTTTGGATTTACAACCTCCATAACCGATTGCTTCAGATTATCCAAATTGATTGCGTTCTTGGACGGGGTTCTCGCCACCACGTTATCCTCATTATCATTATACCCACCCAACGCAGCAAATTCCTCGGCATTCGAAAATTTGACGTAAACTCCATACTTCTTCATGATCCTCTGAATGTTCCTTCCTCCGATACCAATAATGCGCTTATGGTACGCCTCAGGAACATGGAAAGATATCTCAGCAGGAAGCTCCTCTTGCAGGAGCGTAAGACCAGTCAAGATTGAGGCGTCGGAACCGGAAAGATCAATAAGGAAGTTGTAGTCGTTAAACGTCTCAAACTTTATTTTGACGGACGCTGATTGCATGATCTTATTGATCTTGCCGTTCTTCTTTCCTGAGATGAACTCGCGATGTTCGTTAGCGAGTTCAACCTGAAAGCGGATTTCATGATGGAATGCCTGTTGTTTTGTGTAACGTGAGTAACCGTGAATCTGCGGAGGAACAAACAAACACGCACCTTGACGAGATCCAAATCCAAAATCATGTTGACGGCCGCTCGGACTTCGTACTCGAGACCATGCATCTCGAAACACATACTCTTGAAGACGACTTCTGCGCCAGTCGTGAGCGAGATTTGCTTCAAGAGCGTCGTCACCTGCGAACTGTTGAGTGTCGCGGGCGGGAGGAGTACGTTGAATTGGATTGGGAGAAGCCAGAATGATGCGACATAATATTGACAGGCCTGGGTGTATGGGATGAGACAACACGAAACGAAAGAAATCAAATACACACAAGCTGCATTATCCCTCTGATCGTCCTCTGGACATTGACCCGGTGATCGCCATATACGGTAATCAAGCTCGTTGAACTCCCAATGGGCGGGAATTGGATAAAAGTCGCGTTGTCGGACATGATAGACTTGAGGTCTTCTACCCGATCAAGAACCATCCAATCCAGTTTGCGAGGGACGATGACTGTGTCGCGAGAGATAACGCTCTTACTCTGCACTATGAGGTCAGCAGAGCTCGCGGACATGCAGAAATGGAACGAACCTTATTTACAGAGAGCTGGAATAACATGTCTCTGGCTCTCTGAACACCAAAAAACTCTCCGGTAATCCATATGACGTTTGGATTGTGAGCCTGCTGATGTTGACTCCCTTGAGCCTGGCCAGACTGGACACTGCCATTGGTGCTGACCGACGACGAGACGAGATCGGGACCAACGAGACCCTGGAGAGGGGAAGGACAATAAATGTTGGTGGCGGTCTCCTCTTGAATGGACTGAAGCACGTGACGTTTACGGCCGGCAATGATGGCATGTAGTTTTTGGTCAATTTCGCAAGGCTCTGCGTGCAAACCGCTCTATAAATGGAGTGAGAGAAAGAAGAGGAGAAAGAAGAGGAAGACAAACCAATTCATCCAACATGACCAAAAGCCTGACCCTTGCCAGCTCCGTCGCGTCGCCTTGACCGGTGACGACGAGCTCACAAACACGTTCAGTTTCGAGACCGGTCCAACCTGCACTGGATGAAATGCCGTCGGGGGGTGTTCGGCTTGAGAGGGAGAGCGGGGAGTTTACGACGGCGATGTGGGCATAGGTGAGAGAGGCGATTTCGTCGAGTTTGCGGCGTACGTCAGGCTTGAGTGTAGGTTTCGAAGAAGAGGAGTCGAGGATGTCAGAACGGGGCACCTTGATAGCGGTCCGATGCTGAAGAGGGGGGGAGTGAGTAAGAGGGGTTAAGAAAAAGCGGCGAGAGGACTGACCTGGACAGGGCTGTCTTTCAGGAGGATACCACGGGCCAGCATGACCTGTTGGTATGCGCCAGAGATGTAAAAATTCCAACTGCGACCGCCGTCCGAGAGGAGGTAGGAAAGTTGTACATTGTGGAGAGACCTTGCGAGGATGGCGAGCTTCTCGACGGTCTCGGAGTCTGCCTGATTCGACGGGGAAGGCTGAGTGGCGGGGAGGGGGAATGCGGAGGGGAAGTTTTCGGGAAGATGTTGGATGTGGGGAGGAAGACGGGGGTCATGGGTGTCAAAGGAGGAAGAGGGCGAGTGAAGATGGCGGGGCCTGCGGGGGTGGGTGAAGGATATGGAGTAGATATCCATCTCTGGTGGGAGATGATGGGGAGAGGAGAGTAAGTGCGGGCAGCGGGCGGAAGAAGAAATGAGAGGGTATGTCTCTCTCGGATTAGGAGGAGGGTATTCGCTCCTCAGCGCCAAAGTCGCCTTCACTGCGGACTGAACGACGCAGTGCGGGTGGCTTGTAGGTCTGGCGCGGATGTCGTTGTCAACAATGAGTCAGTGACGCGCTCTACTCGATGCTCGTCGTGGTCGTGGTCGTGGTCGTCGTGGTCGACGTTCTGCGATGGAGAGATTCTTTTTCTGGCTGTCGATTGCCATTATTATTATATTATATTATAAATCTACAAATAATATATTATTATTAATCGTGCAATCTCGATCATGTCCAGCCAGTCTGAGGAGTGGTCCGTTCTCGAGGTCCGTGCCCGCCCCCACCCTTTTCCTCATCGTCCCCGCCGATCCTGACCTGCACCATAGTCGATCCACCCGACGATCTGCACCTCCAATGAAGATGCGATTGTCACCCTTCTCATCCCCGTCGAGCTCGGCCTCGACACTCCACTCCGCATCTTCCCCGTTCCACACGACGTCTATCTTTCTTCCTCTACCTTCTCCGCCCCCACCGGTGTTCCCTCCCTCTCTGCCTCCCTCTCCGTCCTTCCACCTCTCCATCTTCGCATCGTCCTCCCTCCCCTGTACCCCTCCCATGTTCCCCCCCTCATCCAATCCCTCCAGGCCACCTCCGGCTGGTTATCTCCATCCACACTCGCCCTCATTAAAGAATGCATGACCGCAATGTGGTCTCCAGGAGACGATTCAGGCGTTCTCTATACCTGGGTTGAGTGGATACGCACAGGTGTTTTCTTGACCGACATCGGATTGTTTGCCGATGACACGCGCTCCATCCAGTACGTCTGTCGCTTCATCGTCCCTCTTTTCGCTCACGCTCCCATTCCGCCCCTTCCCATCTTCAGAATTCCCCATCCGTCCCCACAACTTCTCCTCATTCCCCTCCTCGCCTATGCGTCCTCATTCAAATCAAACGAGTTTGCGCACGCCTCTTATCTATGCGCGATATGTCTGTCAGAGCGCAAGGGCGTTCGCTGTCTCGCCCTCTCATGCGGTCACGTCTTCTGTAGAGCATGCCTGGTCGACATGTGGGGACTACACGTCAAGGAGGGCCAGGTCTCTCATGTAAGTTGTCCCGAACCTAGCTGTGGGAAACCCGATACAAAAGATGCAAATGGTCTCCGTGAAGCAACAGAGGATGAAGTCAGAGCCATCCTCTCGGAGGATGAACTCAACAGATGGAAATGGCTTCGCAAAAAACGTGATCTCGAACGCGACCCAACCATGATCCACTGTCCGATGGAATACTGTCAGGAGCCCGTCCTAAACCCACAGCCTAATACATCGAGAATTGGCAGCTCTGACGAAGATGAGTCCGGTTGGGCGCGTCTGCGCACTTGTACTGCATGTGGTTACTCTTTTTGTGCCTTTTGTAGGCGTACTTGGTATGCCCTCACGCACCGTCCCCGTGGCTTTGTTGATCATCGCTACTAGGCACGGGCCTCACACTCCTTGCCCACTCCCTCTCACTTCCAAATTCATCCTCGATTACCTCTCGGCCCCGCCGGATTCCTTCGATCGCCGTGCCATAGAACGGCGATACGGTCGTAGCAACGTGCTCAAACTTGTGAGGCAGTACGAGGAAGAGCAAGACAACAAGAAATGGATGGATTCGAGCACAATGGCTTGTCCCGGTTGTGAAATAAGAGTTGAGAAATCAATGGGTTGTAATCATGTGTGTACAACTCTCCTTCATATCCTCGGACAGCAGGATGTTGTGGTGCTTGGGATCCTTTACTCTTGTCCCAGTCACTTCACCATCCTGCACCGTGCATTGCACCAAACGCTTACTCCCATCACAGATGACCTGTGCCAAATGTGGGACTCACTTCTGCTACCGATGTGGTACGAAGATACCCGGAGCAAATCCGTACCAGCATTTCTCCACGCCGCATACACCCTGCTTCTCGAAACTATTTGACTTTGTCCCGGGTACGGAAGATGAGTGGCAGCCAGTAGAAGGGTTTGAGTTTATTTGATCAATTCGATACTTGACTTGACAATTGTAAGTCATCGAGGAGGATCTGATCTAGAGCAGATAATTGCATTACGTAGCAGCCAAGAATCTAGTCCCGTTTAAACACAGGTCGAGAGGGGATGCTCTGATGTCTGATGCCATGGTGTGGAATGTGACCGGTGACCCTTGACAGTCTGTATGCGAAAGTCGTGTCAACAAATTTCATGGTTCTCAGGAATGAGGATGATGTTTTCGAAGTTCCAATATACAGTGCGGTTAACTTTATGCCACAAGCAGAAAAACGCTATTTTGTCAATGCATAGTTGCACACGTCTAACATGGCGACGGCACACATAACGAATAGCACACGCTCTATCCATACCCTCGTGCGCCTCCTCAAATCGTCCACCGACCCACCCTCCACCCTAGGACACTCTAAGATCGAGATAGCATATCTTGCTTGGTCGGATCCATATTTCAGCGCCTCGAACAAGGGTGAAGTCATCGGGGAATGGATACTCACCCTGCTCGGACAAGCAAGGAAAACGAGGCGAGAAAGGGGTGCAAATTCCACCTCTGGCCCTATCGCAG
>JBBPNW010000843.1:0-12802 GCA_038091115.1 Rubroboletus rhodosanguineus
TGGAAGGAAAGATGACTAAGTAAAAGAATCGCGAAGAACGATGTGGAAGGATTAAGTAATACACTCGCTGACTGATCAATAGAAGAAGAGAGAAGGTCAGCGAAGAAGATGACTAATCAAAGGATAATTTGGTAGAGTTTCAAGATAACTACGTGGGGCTTCAACAGCGTAGTCGGATTGTCTGCAAAAGATAGCATAGACTCGAAGAGAAAAGGAAACAAAGAAAGAATTGTAACATTACCCCCCAACTAAGGGTCAAGTTACCAATGAAGACGAAAACAATTATAAGTCCAAATATCCCCCAGCAGGAGACCCCGTGATGTTGCTCCATGCCACATCATCCAACGCATTGTCGTAATTGTCGAGAGGGAACACAGACCTTGGAGATTGTCTGCGGAGGGGTTGGCGACGAAAGTTGGTAGTGGTGCATCGTTGAGGCGTGGGAACAGGAAGAGGAGGTGCGAAGGGAGCGGTGTCGGAACGAGAAGAACGTGAAGAGGAAGAAGAGGGGGAAGAGGCTGGAGGAGTACGGCGACGAAGAGGACAACGTGATTGATTATGGCCAGGGGCCCATCGGAAGCAAGTAGGACACTGATAGAATCAACATGCAGGACGAAAATGTCCCAAGCAATGACAATGATGACAAGCTTGATGGTACCGTGGGTGAGAAGGGGGTAAAGGTTCACGTCCTTTGTAGCCAGTCCAGATGGCTTCTACTCATTCCATGACGGCTAACTCTTCTTCGGCAAGTGGTTCTGATGACACGGATGGGGTATTGGGGAGTTGTCGTCCTGCTAATTCACTAATATAGCGGTCGACGTCGCGAAGGAATTCGACCATTCCTAATTGGTATAGAGCAATGCTGATAGCTCCATGAAGCTCTCGTTGAATGTCTCTAATAGTGTTGTGATAAAAAGCGGCATGGGCATGGGGAGTAACCGGGTTTGTAAAGAGGGCAAGGCGCGAGGTTTGTACAAAGGCCCTTTGTAAGGCATGGAGAGGGGATCCCATGTCGAGGAAGGCGTCAATTGGGAGGGAGAAACGAGAGTTGGCGAGGTAATGGTCAAGGGTAGAGATATCGTCGACATCAGGGAAATCAGGACGAATGCGATGGGCGTAGAGAGGGACATCCACAGAAAGGATTCCTCTAGGGGTGTTGGCGATGGAGGTGGGGGAAGGATCAAGGACATAACCGGGGTTTTCCGGAGTAGGGGGGCGAGCGATAGTAGAAGAGTATCGGTCATTAACTACAGGAACAAGAGAAGAAGGGGAAGCAGGACGAGAGAAGAAGGGGAAGCAGGACGAGAGAAGAAGGGGAAGCAGGACGAGAGACATCATCCACAAGTGTGGATGGGGGAATAGAGGAAACTGAGGACAATGTAGGAGATGCAGGGGTTTGGTTGAGTTCAATAGCCATGGATGGTTGTTAAGAGGAGGGTGAGGAAGGGCGGAAGACAGAGGGGTGAAGGTTTTTATAATTGGTAAGGACGGACTTCGCATTTTTCAAGTTCCGTTCTAGAACCCAGGAGTCATCTTCAGCGGAGTACCCTTTCCATCGAATCAGGAAGGAGCGGTGAGAAGGAGGTCCTTTGTGACGTATGATTCGATCAATTTCGTATTCTTCCTCATTATTAATGAGTTCAGGTGGTGGGGATGGGAAGTTCTTTCCATGGACGGAGTTTTCTTTGTAAGGCGATAAGAGGGAAGTGTGGAACACGGGATGTATGCGCCAGGTTTTGGGAAGACGGAGTTGATAAGTGATAGGAGATAAGACCTTTGTGATAACGAAGGGTCCTTCCCATTTAGGGGCGAACTTAGGGGAGGTGATGGATCATTTGAGATTCCTGGCTTCGAGCCATACCTTGTCTCCAGTTTTGAAAGGGGAGAAAGGTTGTTGAGTATGAGATGCCATTACCTGTCTGGCAAGCTCATGGGATGCTAAGGCTTCATCTTGAGCGGCTGACAAGGATTTTATTCTGGCTTCAACTGCAGGAAGTTTCGTTTGGACGAGAACGGTTGGGAGAGGGCGAGGTTCATATCCCATCATGAGATAAAAGGGGGATTGGTTTGTGATGGAGTGAGGTCGATGATTGTGGGCAAATTCAGCATGAGGGATCATTTCAGCCCAGGAGGTGGGATTGTTGCCACAAAAGATTCGTAGGTAGGTTTCTATTTCCTGGTTAACTCGTTCAGTCTCTCCATCAGTTTGAGGATGATAAGCAGTGGAAAGGGAGAGATCGTATTTCAGGAGTTTTCCAAGTTCTTTGGCAAAGGAGGATGCAAATTGAGGTCCTCGGTCAGAGATTACTTTGTCGAAAAGTCCGAAACGAAGGAAGACTTTGTGGAAAAATAAAGAGGCTATTCCTTCGGCGGTTACAGTTTTCTTGGTGGGACAAAGAATTACCCCCTTAGTAAGGCCATGGTTGACCACGACCAATAAAGAGTCAAAGGAGGAGGAAGAGGGTAAATCGGTAATAAGATCGCAGGAGATCTGTTGAAAGGGGCGAGAGGCAGAGGACGGGATAGGAGAAAGGGGAGGAGAGGGTGGATGGGTATTCGCCTTGTTTTGTTGACAAATGGCACAACCGTCAACATATCGGCGAACATAAGAGGCAAGGCCGGGCCACCAGAACTCAGAGGCAACCAATTGCCGAGTCTTCAGGTAGCCTGGATGACCAGCAGATTCATGATCATGACAGTGGTGCAGGATAGAATGGCGAAGGGTGGTATCATCAGGGACGTAGACACGACCTTGATAGGTAAGGATGCCATCGGTCATTTGCCAGTCAGACAAGCGAGAACGAAGAGCGAACGGGACATCCTCGTTCATAGATTGGAGGCTTTGGAGGACAAGGGGGTCGGAGGAAGAGGAGGAAGCGATTTTGTGGGAAAGAGCAACGTCGATGACATTAACAAAGAGAGAAGGTGGGAGAAGAGTGACGCCTTCATTTTCACCGTCAGAGGAGGGAAGGCGGTCTGGGCGACGAGAGAGAGCATCAGGGTCAGAGAGAAGCTTTTCAGGGACATGGATCATTTTGAGATCAAAATCGCTGAGATCCAAAAGCCAGCGAGCTTGTCAACGGTTAAGATTCTGAGGTTGTTGAAAGTAGGTAAGGCCCTTATGATCTGTGAAGGCTTGAATGGGAAAAGGAGAACCATGAAGGTAATGTCGCCACGCCTTTAAGGTGCGAAGAATAGCAAGAAGTTCCTGATCGTAGATGTCATAATTACATTCTATGGGGGAAAAGGATTGGGAGAGATAGGAACATGGATGCCATTCGCCATTGGAATCAGATTGAAGAAGGATACCACCAGAGGCAAACTTAGAGGCGTTGGTAGCGATGGCGAAAGGAGTGGAGAGATCAGGAAGATGAAGTATTGGTTTCGAAAGAAAGAGGATTTTAAGATGGTCAAATGCAGTTTGATAGTGAGAAGTCCAACTCCAAGGAAGGTTCTTCTTGGTGAGGTCGATAAGGGGACGAGCAATGTTGGAATAATCTGGGATGAAGCAACGATAGAAATTGGCAAAGCCAAGGAAAGAGCGAACATCTTTGACCTTGGCAGGGGTAGGCCAGCTTGCAATTCCATCAAGCTTTACTGGATCCATGGTGAGTTCCCCAGGTTTGACTATCATTCCTAGATAATCGACCTCTTGAGTGGCAAATTTGCATTTTTCTAGTTTAAGGTGAAGGTCCAATTCGGTCATGCGTTGGAGAACGCATTTTGTTCGTTCAGTGTGAGTTGCCTCGTCAGGGGAGAAGATAAGGAGGTTGTCCATATAAATGACGAGCCATCCTTCAGAGATCATGTCTTGAAAAGAATCATTCATAAAGCATTGGAATGTTGCGGGGGAATTGGTAAGACCAAAGAACATGATGGTTGGTTCGAAGAGGCCTTTGTGGGTGATAAAGGCAGCCTTCCATTGATGACCGTCTTTGATGTGAACATTGTTATATCCCCATTGTACATCGAATTTAGTAAAGACTTTTGCACCTTGCAGTTTGTCGATGAGATCAGAGATAAGAGGAAGGGGATAGGCGTCTTGGATGGTATGTTCATTGAGATATCGATAGTCTTGACAGGGACAGAGTCCTCCATCCTTTTTCTTAACGAAGAAGAAAGGAGAGGCTTGGGGGGAATTGGAGGGTCGAATCTTATTGGCTTTAAGGTTTTCGTCAAGGAAGTTTTCAGTGGCCGTTCGTTCCTCAGGGGAAAGTGGGTAGATCTTCCCCACTTTAGGTATAAAAGATTCAGAGAGATTGATTTCGTGGTCATAGGGTCGAGACGGGGGAATATGATCGGTTGCTTCTTTAGAGAAGATGGAGGCGAACTCTGAATACTCAGGGGGGAGGGAGACCTTTGGTTTTGCTTTTTCCGCAGCCATGGCTAACTCGGTGGTGGTGGTCAACTTTGCTATGATCGGAGATCCCATCGGGATATAGCGCGATCCACATCGTATAATATGATAGATCGTTCTGTTGTCGTAGGCGCGATTGAGAAAAGCAGATTCTTCTTCCCAATCATTATATTTAAAGAGGTGAGAGTCGGTGATAGCGTTAACATGAATGTGTTTCGGAGGGGGGGAAGTGGACTCAAGAAAGAAGGCGTCGTGTCGTTTGGTATCTTTTGAATGGAGAGAGAATAATTCTTTAGACTGATCCAGATTCTCATTGATCGAGAGAGTTCGTTTGTTCCAGTCGATAGAAGGGTTGGTTTGTTTTAACCAAGGGAGTCCCAGGATTATGTTCTTGTTGAGGGACATTACATAGAAAGTGTGTTGGAGGGCGATTCCTTCAATATTAAGGAAAAGAGAGGCGGTATATTTGATGGTTCCCTTCTTGTTCACCGAATTGTCGGCATTTCGGGCGTACAGGGGTTTTGCTAGTTTGGTAAGGGGAAGTTTGTTTTTTCGAACAAAGTCCCAGTCGAGGCAAGAGATTGTTGCGCCACTATCTATTAGGGCTCGGGTGTCGACGGTTTTCAGAGTGTGCGAGGGTACAAGGAGTTGGATTGGAATTCTCATGGAACGAGTACTTGATACTTGTACAGCACAGACCTTGGGAGAATGGGAAGCTAACGTCGAAGTAGGCCCCTCTTTTAAAAATCCAGGGAAGTAAAAGAAACCTTCCGGACATGTTCTTCGTCATCGTCGTCTTCTTCAATCTCTTGTAGCTTTGGTAAGTCATCCTTCTGGATTTGCTGAACTCGTTGGTTCTTTCTGGGGATAGAAGGGAAGGTAGGATAGGCGGAGCTAAGGTGTCCTCCTTTTCTGCAACGGAAACAAAGTCCTTTCTCAATGCATCTCTTTCGCTCTTCAGGGGTGAGCTTGGCGATTTTAATGACGTCAACGTCCATAGCGTCTGGGTCTTTCTTTGGGGTAGATCGCTGAGTATAGAGACTTTGGTAGGAAGTTTGGAAGGGATGGCGATTTTGTCGTTCGATGTCATCAGCGTGATCCCAGGCCGAGAGGAAGGTTGTGGCACTTTTTTGCCATTGGTCAACGGTGGTAGGACGTGTGTCCATAGTCATAATTCTCTTCATCAAGAAGGTGGGAATCCCAGCGGCGAAGTAACTGATAAGAACGTTTTGGTCAACGATTTTAGAGAGGGCGGCGTTGTTCTGAAACTCAGAGATATATTCGGGGAGAGAAGGGGAATAGTCTTTTCCCTTCTTGACGATGCGAGTGGTGGCTAGCCAATTGATGGCTTCAGTGACAGAGTCGTGTCGTTCAAAGGTAGAGGAGAATTCTGTGATGAAGTCGGCGAAGGTTCCCATATTAATGGTCACTCCAGAGATAGTTTTCTGGTGGAAGGTGGAAGCCCAGGTTGCAGCTGATCCCTTCATCATGTAGGAGAGGGCGAAGGCGATCTTCTTGCTGTCATTGGTATAAACTTCTTTGTTGACTTCGAGGTAGTATTGGACGGAGTTTATCCATCCAAGGGCTTTCTTATAAGAGCCATCAAAGGCTTCGGGAGTTCCTAGGCGAAGTTCGGTGGGTTTGGTAGACATGGTTCGAGGGGGAGGTGGAGGAATTTGAGGAGGCAATGGAGGGGGTAGGGGTGGGAGTTGGAAAAGAGGAACAACATTGGTGGGGGTGGGCGAGGGAGGAGTAGGTTCTCTTGGAATATGGAGCGTTCCAGAGAGTTCATGGGATAGGGCAAGGGTTTCTTCCTGTTCCTGTTCTAGGGGAAGGAATAGGTTGTCGTCGTTTGGGTCTTCTTCACTGGTGGAGTGAGAATGTTCAGAGTTTGATTCTTTGGGTGGAACCTCTTGAGGTGTTGACCAACGAGAGTTCACAGGAGGTCGTCGATGAGAAATGGTGAAGGACTACTTTGATGGTAGCCTTAGATAAAGGGGAACCTAGATCTTTTGTTACGCTTGGCCTGGATAGGGACGAGCGTAGACTCTAGGGTCAAGGGTTCGAGGGTTCAAAGGTTCAGAGAAGGAGAGGTTGTCTCCTTAAACGTTTGTTCAGGTAGCAAGACGGCTACCGGTGGTTCAAGGGTTCAAGGGATGAAGCTGGCACTCAAAGTAGCCAGGAGACTTGTAGAAGTCCAGGGATGATGTACAAGGTATATTCCAGAGTAGATCTAGGTTAGGGAATACATCGTTGAAGGGAGAGGTTTATATAAGAAGCCTATGGAACGTTGGAGAATGAGATGGAAGGAAAGATGACTAAGTAAAAGAATCGCAAAGAACTATATGGAAGGATGAAGTAATACACTTGCTGACCGATCGATGGAAGAAGAGAGAAGGTCAGCGAAGAAGATGACAAATCAAAGGATAACTTTGTGGAGTTTCAAGATAACTACGTGGGGCTTCAACAGCGTAGTCGAATTGTCTGAAAAAGATAGCATAGGTTTGAGAGAAAAAGGGGAACGAAGAAACAATCGTAACACTATCTATCAATGCCTTTGTCTTCGCATTGCAGGTTGATTCTTGTTCAATGCCCACCATGCATCTTAACAGCCACTTGGTTTGTGGACAGATCAATAATGCTGTTGAATGTTGTGTCGTTTCACCTGCCATCACATCACAGTTCATCACACATCCTGTGCCGACTCACACGGTGGTTCAAGCAGATTTCTGTGGGATCTCCTTTACGGCGGATGTCCCTGTTAACATTCAAGCTATTAAATGCGATATTCTGGTGGGTCATGGGTGGATCTCACTCTTTCATCTTGTTGTTGGTGATCATCATATTGGTGTGTGCAATGTGCGTGATATTGTCCATCCCTCGCGTGTTGAGGATCTTCATCTAGTGATGTCCCCTATTATGGGAGTATTGCGTCAGTGTTACCTGGTAGATGTCAGATTGGTTTGACAGGAGTCTCCTCTGGCAGTACTGTAACATCTGTAGATTCTAAGCTGATGATAGATGAGGCTCTGCATTCACGAAATCCAATGATGTCTGCTTGGACCATGTTTCACTCAGACAGTGATGTTCTTCATCTGTGTTGTGCTTTGCATGGTGTCCTGGTCAGGGATGGAGTTGATTATAGCAATGTGTTGTTAAAGCACTTCTTCACTGATGTATGCATGATAGCTTGTGGTGATGAATTGCCTCCTGCTTTATCAGCAAACTAACCCTTACCCAAAGTTTACCTCCAGAGTCCACAGCACTCAAGATTATGACAGAGTGACAGTTTTTACCCAGAAAGTCACAGTCTGTGACAGTGCTGACTAATCATGACCAAAATTGTCACATGACTCTAATGCACTTATGTAATCATTACATAATCATTATTCTACATCTAATTCTAATTAAAAGTTTTGATTTGTAGATTAACAGTCATGGTTAATGAAACAACCACAAAGATCAACACTAGATCCTTAGGTCACAACACTAGTCCCAGCTAGAGAGAGTAGTAGAGGAGAGGATATCACAAGGTCTTTGTGGGAAGAAACCAAGTGAACTAGACTGGGGATGCCAGTTATTATCCATAGGGCTTTTATACTATTGGCATATGCACACAGACCAAGCTGTGCATGAGAGTACATGGCTACATAAGTACATAGGGGAAACGGAGATAAAATATATGATGCCACCATGAGGTGTGGCAGAATGGAAGAGAAGCATACAGTAAGATGGTAATAACCATGAGAGTGGAATGGAAGCATAGAATGGAAATGAATGTGAGAACGAGATTAGATCTCGTGAGGACATGAATGTAACTAAATAAAGAAAGAGCGTCTGTGAGCATGAGAGAAGAAGAAAGAAAAGTTACAAGTCCACTGTTATGTTGTGCAATAAGATAATCGCATGGCTTGATAAGATAAGATAAGATAAAGGAAAGAAAATGAAAATTGTCACTTCGTTACACTACCCCCTCTTTAGGGATTGACTTCCAGGTGATCAAAAGGCAGGTTAGAAGCGTCCACCTCCGTATGGCTAACATAGGGGTTAAAAAGTTGTTTGAACTGAGTGAATGCCATAGATAGTTTTCTAGGAGCGTTGGGATACAAGGTGTGCAAGTCTCAGATCACGTCTTGCACGCCCTTGAGGTTACCTGCAGGTTCTCAAGTTCTATCCTCATTGGAGTAACCACTCCAATGCACGAGATACTCCAGATTTTTACGTTTTAATTGGGAATCAACAATGAAATTGACTTCCCACTCTACGTCACAATCTTCTGTGACTTCTATAGGTCCAGGCGCAACCACAAGTTGGCCTGTTAATCTTTCTTTATATGGTTTTACTCTTGAGATGTTCACAACCGGGTGAATTTTGATAGTCCACGGCAGTTGTAACGAAGTGACAATTTCACTCCTTATCTTTTTCTTTGATCTTATCTTATCTAATCTTATCAAAGCCACGCGTTTATCTAATCACGCTGGACTTGTAACTTTCTTTCTCTTCTCCTCGTGCTCACAGACGCTTATAGTTATATTCACGTTCTCACGAGATCTCATCTCGTTCACACGTTCATTACCGTATGCACTTCTTCTTTTCACCCCCGTTCTATGCTTCCATTCCCTTCACACGCTTATGCTTCTCTTCCATTCTGCCACACCATGTATTTAATCTCTGTTCCCCTATATACTTATGTAGCCATGTACTCTCATGCACAGCTTGGTCTGTGCGCATATGCCAATAGTATAAAAGCCCTGTGGACGATGGCTGGCATCCCCAGTCTAGTTCACTTGGTTCTTTCCCATAAAGACCTTGTGATATCTCCTCCCTTCTATCTCTCCCTACTAGGATCTTGTGCTGTGACCTAAGGATCTACTATTGATCTTTGTGGTTGTTTCAGCAGTTTTAACTTCACTGCATTGGTACTGACCATCTCGATTACCGGGAAGCATCAGGGAAACTGTGATGGAAAGATAATCCTTGATAATCCTTGAAGGAGGTTTTTATAAAGATTATAATGGATTATAATGGATTATCCTTTGCCTTCAAGGATTATCTAGGATTATCTTTCCATCACAGTTCCCCTGATGAAGGGACCAATTCACTTCTCTGTGAGCTTTTAGAAGTGTGTGTCAAACACAAATTTTCTGTGGTGAGCCAAACTTTGTTGCCAGGTGAATAGATAGGGGCATCGGCCCGTTTTTTATCTGCTTGGACCTTCTGACAGTCCTGAGCTTCTTTTAAATTGTTTTTAACTCCTTCTAATGTGTTTGCCATGTCATCGGCAAATTCCTTGGCAGCTGGTGCCTTAGAAACATGCTGTTCAATTCCCATCCTGGGGATGTAATTGTGTGACACTTTGAAGGGGGTTTTCTTTGAAGATGTCTGCATCTTTGAATTATAGGAAAACTGGGTGATGGCAAGCCAATCGGCCCATTGATCTTGTTTTTCTGCATAGTATAAATGAAGGTACTGCTGCAAATCTCTGTTCATACGCTCCATTTGTCTGTCTGTTTGTGGATGGAACACAGTGGATAATTTAGATTGAATACTGAGGTGCTTGCACACTTCCTGCATGACTGCAGATGAAAATTGCAGTCCTCGGTCCGATACAATAGTCGTGGGAAGTCCGTGATGCTTCCACACGTGGTTGAGGAATAATTTAGCTGTGCTGAGTGCCATTTCGGTCTTATTACATGGGATACATACCATTTCTTTGGAAAAGTGATCTATGACCACTAGGATCGAGTCGAATCCATTAGATAAAGGCAGATCCGTGGTGAAATCCACAGAGATATCCTGTCATGGCCCTTGTGGGACCTCTAAGGATTGGAGCAGCCCTGCTTTGGGCTGGTTTCCAGTTTTCATTTGAGCGCACCTGTTGCATCAAGATAAATATTTGTGGATGAAAGTATCCATCTTTGGCCACCAATAAGTTCTTTCTACCAGTTCAAGCATCTTTGCCATCCCTGGATGACCAGTGACTGGAGAGTTGTGGTATAGATTAAGAATCTTCATTTTTATTTCATCAGAATCAGGAACGTAGATCTGGTGATCCTGATAAAGCAGTTCATTGACCCTGCATGCACCATACTTTTGGCACAAATCAATCACTTCGCTCTCTTTGAGCAGAACTATCTGGCTTTTGATGAGTTTTTGAATTTGTTCACCTTCATCGTGAATTTCAACCCTGGTCTGGGTTCATACTTGCTCTGGCAGTATAATGATAATACCCTTGTTGTCATCTTCGACTCCTTGGGCGTGGTCTTCGTGATGCAATAAAGCATTGGCTTTTACATTAGAAGTGCCAGGCTTATAGACAAAAACATGATTGAACTGCATCAACCATTGATACCATCGGGCTTGCTGACGATTCAGATCTTGCGATTTCATAAAATACTGTAGGTTGGCATGATCGTTCCAAATCTCAAATTGGAACTTCACGCCTTCCAGATAGTGATGCCAGATCTCTAGCGCACAAATAATTGACAACATTTCCTTGTCTGCAATTGGGTAGTTCCATTCTTCCGGAGACATCAAATGCAAGGAATAGGCAACTGGGTGCCATTTGTCATCTTTAAATATGGAAAGTACTGCCCCTGTAGCATAGTCTGACACATCGGTTTCTAAACGGAATTGGCAATCATTATCTGGATATGCCAACACAGGTGCAGTTGTGAATTTTTCTTTTAGCATATCAAACACCGTTTGCTGTGAAGTGGACCATTCAAGTCCTGTGTTCTTCTTCAATAGATCATTAAGTGGATGTGGAATGTGTGCATAGTCCCTGATGAAGCAATGGTAGAAATTGGCTAGCACCAAGAAGCTTCTTACTCCTTTCACATTGGTGGGAGCGGGTCATTCCAGAATTGCTTTGACCTTGGAATCGTTCATGTGAATTCCATCTTTTCCTACAATCATCCCAAGGAAATCAACCTGGGTTTTACTGAAAGAACATTTTTCGGGTTTGACAAAAATATTGTTTTCTTCCAATCTTCGTAATACTTCCCATACAATGTCATTGTGTTCTTTTTGGTTTTCTGTTTTCGTAAAGATCATAAGGTCATCAATGTAGACAACCACAACTCCATCCATATCGGCAAAGATCTCATTCATCATTGCTTGGAAGGTTCTGGGCGAGTTGCATAGCCCAAAATACATTACAAGAGGCTCGTAAGCTCCTCAGAAACAAACGAAGGCAGCCTTCCATTCATCACCTTCTTTGATGTGAACGTTGTTATAGCCCCAACGCAAATCCATTTTTGTCAAGAGCTTTGCTCCTTTTAGTTTATCCACAAGCTGACCAATCAATGGCAGCGGATAATTGTTTTTAACCGTATGTTTGTTTAGATAGCAGTAGTCTTGGACCATCTGCTTCTTGCCATCTTTCTTTGGCACGAAAAACATGGGGTCTTGTCTGAGGGGATTTAGAGGGTCTTATGTAACCCTTCTTTAGTTGGTCATCAATGAATGCCGTGACCTCTTCTTGTTCCGATGGGGATAGTGGTATCAATCAGCCTTTTTTTGGCACAAATGACTCTTTCATATCTATTGTGTGATCCCATGGTTTCCTTATCAGCATGCATTCACTTTCTTCTTTTGAGAAGACCTTTAAATAATCATGATATGCCTCAGGAATGAGTTCTTTCTCCATAGGCTTCTTTTCTTCTTTTGGAATGTTTTTCTCAGCAGTGGCAATCTCTAGCCATTCTAAAGCCACTTGGATTTTATATTGGAGTTCTCACTCCTCTTTTTCTACAAGTTGTGCAAAGACTGGTGCTGGCTGTAAAGTGTGGCAGTGTTGAGGACATCTTGTCAACTCAACATCTCCTGTGATCCAATCAACATGAGGGTTGTGGCGCCTCAGCCATGTATATCTGAGGATCATTTGATTTAGACCCAAATCAGTAACTTCTGCAGTAACACATTCTTTATATCCCTTGAAGTCAATAATTATATCAGTGCTGTGCATAATCTTGCCAGCCTGATTCTTTCTGCCATCCATGTTGTAGACATCAACGGGATTGCATAACGCTTGAAGGGGAAGCTTTCGTTTAGCGACCCACTTCTTATCAATAAATATCATATTAGCTCTGCTGTCAAGCAACACTTCTATCTTGAGTGTGTCCAAGGGAGTTTCTTGTGAGGCTATATGGATCAGGACTAAAATCTCTCATCCCAAGTTTACGTTTCTGACATAAATATCAGGGTTTTCATCAACTTTTTATTTTTTGGAAGAGGAATCAAGCACAGGTTTATTGTCCCTGCTGCGCTCACTGGGAGTAGCCTCTGATGTAAGAGAAATAGTATCCATGGAGCTGTTGGAGTCAATCTCCTCCACGTTTAAATAATCAAATCTATTTTTGGATTTTTCTATTTTCGCCTTTGAACCACCCTGATCGGTTCTCAGGCCTTGCCTTTTCCCTTCTTGGACGAATCCTTGAAGNA
>JBBPNW010000844.1:0-12786 GCA_038091115.1 Rubroboletus rhodosanguineus
GCTATTGATGGCCCTGCAAGGGTTAGAGCTAACTCCTTCTGGATCTCTTACAAATATCAATTCTTTCCAAAACAGCCAAACATTGGGACACTTATTTGAGCCACTGTATTTAATCTCTGTCCCCCTATGTACATATGTAGTAGTGTACAGCTTGGTCTGTGCACGATAGCCATGCACTATATAAACCCCAAGGAGCCCACTGGACATCCTCCAGTTTGGTTCTCTTGGTCTTTCCCCTAAAGATCATAAAGTCCCCCTTCCTGAGTTCAAGTGATTAGCCTAGGATCCCAATGCTAAGGGTCTATTAGGTTGTTTCATTAGAACCAAACTTCTTCACATCCTACTCTATCACCCAAACTCAAAGCAATTTCGTGAAAGACAAGTGTGTCATCAAATGTCAAGGAACGCGTATCACTCAGACTAAAGACTTGTCCAGTGCCATTCACCCCTCACCGAATGCTTCTTCCTTTTATAACAGCAGAATCTGAGAGATGGCATAGACTGTGTGTCCACCCTCTATATCGTGCTGAGATAGTACTAGTAGGAGAACCTTCAGAAGCAGAATCTCTGGAGGCACAGCGTGTGAGAGAGGACTCAGCTTTTAACAGAGTTCTAGCTCTCGTCGGTCAACCTCTATATCCCTTCAATCTATTTGGGGATTACCCGCCTTTCATCTACGAGGTGTTAAGAAACGACTGCAACAGGGATCGTGAGATAAGCCAATACTCCGCCCTACCTGACTATGAGGAAGAAGGTGACCCGAATGACTTACCTTCGGCACCACCTTGTGCATCAGTCAAACATGAAGCGATAGAAGAACTGCTCATTGCTCAAGGAGAACTCTTCCCCTATCAAGGGATAGATTATACTAGAGTCATAGCAGAGGGACGGATTTCCCCACTTGATCTAGCAGAAGGACATAGACCAGTAGAAGCAAGGCCAGCAAAGAGGCAAAGGTTAGTCGAAAGGAGAACTATCAGACAGCTTAGACCCGGAGATGACGCAAGAACAACGACAATGACCTTACGTCCACGTCATACCCTTCACAAGCCGAAATGTTACAGGCAGTGAAACTTCCTTTTAACTTTAATATATCTATTTTCCTTTCATCATGTCTGAAGTTCTCAACACGGTTCTCGCTGACCCTAACATGGGATGGGAGGACAAAGTCACTGCTATACTCAATGAATTCAATGTGGTTGTAACGAGGATGGTTCAGTTAGGCAATGCAGCCACTGAACATCAAAATGAAATCAATGTTCTTTGGAACTGCTGCGATAGACAAGCAGCAGAAATTCAAACACTCTGTGCTGCTGCAAGGAATATTTCAAGAGCAGCAGGACAAGAAGGCAGCTCATTAGGCTGCAAAGTAGAAGTATTCGCTGACCCCAGAGATTACGAGGGCAGCAAAGCCAAGTTCGAGGAGTGGTGGTCGAAGATGCAGGGCTGGTTAAGAATCAACAGTCATGCCATTACTCCCAGCTCAGACAATGCTGTGTTGGCAGTTTTGTCCCGCTTGAAGGGACCAAAGGCAGGGCAATTTGCCCAGATGCATCTCAGACATGAAAACTACAATTGGAACACTCTGGTTTCGGAAGTGGAAGGACTTTTCCGGAACACAAATCAAGAAGATTGGGCTAGAGATCAGCTCAACAAATGTTACCAAGGCATGCAACCCACAGATGATTATCTGGTCAAGTGGGAAAGTCTTTATTGGCAAGCGAATGTTGACCCTTCGCACGCCATTGCAATACTGGAAAAGAATACTAAATCCAGTATAATTTACAAGATTATCAATGACGGTAATCACAAGGGAGTTGTCGACAAGTACCTTGATGAAATATGAAAATGCCATGGACATTGGCAATGCTAGCATCGGAAACTGCTACAGTTGTGGCAAGTCTGGCCACACTGCAAGGGACTGCGGTCAAACAAAAGTCCAATGCCCTGAGTGCAAGTGGCTCAGTGGGAAACACAAAATCTCTTGTAAAAAGGAGAAAAAGGTTAACGTAGCCTGCAAGGGCAAAGGCAAGAAGAAAGTTGAGTCCGACGACTCCGACTCAGACTCCAATGACAGAGTGACCTTCTGGGATGAGGATAAAAGCAACCGAAAGGCATGGGTTTGTTGGACATTATTTAGTACTGCACTTACATAATCTCATAATACCTTCGCACCACACTCTTTCCATACACCTCAGTGAACTTCCATATCACTGAGACTCCAACAGGTTATGAGCCCTGCTCGTTAACTAGGACCAGTGTAACTTTTTTTTTGAAGCCCTTGAAGTCCATACTGCAGTCGACATGTCACACTCTTTTAAACTTGGCGATGAGTTCATGAAAATTCTGAAGCTAGATGCGACTGGAAAGAACTGGTCTATTTGGAAAGGCCGACTAGAACTATTGTTGTCGACGAGAGGCCGCATTGGCCATCTCAAAGGAACTTCACCAAAGCCCGTAGACCCCGCAACAAAGCACTTGACATGATGGACACCCGCTACGACTGCTGAAAAGCAGGAGGTAGAAGCCTACGAAAAATCCCTTGCTGACTGGCTTGAAAAGGACGCCATCGTTAAACAGCAAATTGCCATTGTCATTCCAGACTCTCTCTTTATTCGACTACTCAGAAAATCTACAGCAGAAGAGTACAACACCGTTCTCTCATCCCTATTCGAACAGCAGTCACTTGTAGTCAGCGTTAAGCTGAGATGTCAGCTTGGCGAACTGAAGTTGAAAGACAGTGGCGATGCTCGAGCGCACATTGAAAAGATGTTGGCTATGCGAGAAGAACTCACATCGATGGGAAAACCTGTGTCGGATGAAGACCTTTTCAATATCGTGTTCGCCTCACTTCCTCAGTCCTATAATACAATCCTATCATCCATTTCATCAACTATGAAGCTAAACCAAAAGACCGTATTGCCCGATGAACTGATGGGACTTATTCTTGACGAATACAATCAATTTGTCATCCAAGACGGAGGGAAGTCTAAGTCAAAGAACGACGACGTGGCATTCAATGCTGAAGACTCAAAGAAATGAAAGTCAAACCTCACCTGCTACAATTGCAGCTGGACTGGGCACAAAAAGACCCAGTGCTGGGAAGAGGGTGGAGGCCAAGAGGGCAAAGCACCAAAGAGTTGGAAGCCTCGCAGAAAGAAAAATGCCACATCTGGTTCTAAAGGTGGCCAAAGTGCAAACGTAGCAGCGAGCAATGAGCCCAATTCTGTTTGGCTCGCGGCGAGCGGAGAAGACACTATGGATGATAAATCAGTTAGGTTATATGAGGGAGGAGTGTCAACTTATGACTACGCAATCCTTGCGCATGCATTGGCACCAGCTACGGCCACAGTCGAACTCTACGACAGTGGCACAACTCTGCACCTCACCCCCTATCGCCAGCAGCTCATAAACTACACTGATATTCCACCGTACCCAATAAAGGCTGCCGACAAACGAGTCTTTAATGCCATTGGTAAAGGCGATCTTCGTATCGAGTTGCCTAATGGACAGTCAGTCACTCGTGTCCTCCTCAAAGACGTGCTATATGCGCCCAATATGGGAGCAACCCTTGTCTCCATTGGGAAGCTCGCAGTGGCTGGATACGTCGCCGTATTTCGTGTTGAAGGCTGTCAGGTCTTCAACAAATCAAAGAAATTGCTTGGGGAAATACCTCTTGTCAATGGCCTATACCATGTCCAATGCTTGCTCGCATCATTCGCTGGAGTCACAGGGGGAGCAGAAACCCTTGCTATGGAGGAACTGCACTCCAGACTGTTCCATATAGTACCTTTGTCTATCCGCGACATGCTCGCCAAGGACCTCGTCGAAGGAGTAAAGCTAGACCCTTTAAATGAAACAATGGGTCAGTGCGAATCATGCGAGTATGGGAAAGCGACGCACAAACCTACTGGGAAGACTCGCGAGCCCAAATGACAGGCAAAGTTCGGCGATGAAGTACACAGTGATGTATGGGGACCATCACCCGTCACTATGCCAGGGCGGAAAACATACTATGTCTCGTTTATAGACAACCATACCCGATTTATGCGTCTCTATCTCCTGGGAGCGAAATCTGACACGTTCGACTCGTATTGTCACTATGAGACATGGGTCAGTAATCAGTTCAATACCAAAGTCAAGCGACTTCACTCAGATCGCAGCGGCGAATACCTGAGCGAGTTCAATGGTCACCTGAAACAGAAAGGAACTGAGCACAGACTTACCACCCATGACCATCCCCAATTGAACAGTGTCACCGAACGGCTCAATCGCACACTCATCGAGCATGTACGCATGATGCTACATGCGAGCAGTCTCCCTAAGACGTTATGGGGAGAGGCCATAGTGCATTGCGTCTGGATCAAGAATCGAACGCCTATGAAAGCGCTTGACAGCGCAATGCCACATGAGCTTGTTTATAAGCGAAAATCAAACCTGAAGAACTTACCGGTGTGGGGTACCCGCGTCTGGGTACACGACATGAGCGGCTCGAAGCTTGATGCTCGTGCTCAAGAGGGGTTCTGGGTTGGCTTCAATTCCGAAAGCACTGCGCACCGCATCTACTTCAAGGATTGTGGGAGAATTGGCATCGAGTGAAATGTGTCGTTTGAGCGGCCAGAAGGCACCACCCTAAGTCCCGTAACAACCGCCAGGGATAGGCAAAACAATGAGAGGTTAGCAGCAAATCCAGATCACGACAAAGCGCCAGAACGCACCTCCCAAACTGATGCTGCAGCCTCATACCCCATGCCCACCCAATTAAACGCCGTACCCGCACCTCGCCGATCGACTCGTCAACGCACAGACTCACCTTATATCTGGATGCTTCACGAAGGCACTGGAATGCACGATGGGCGCGAGGGTGGACGCACCCTGCCCCGTGGTGTTGTTAGCGTTGAGGATGTCGAAGGCGAGGGGGAGAGTGAAAACGGGAATGATGGGAACGATGGGAATGAAAAGTCCGATGGAGGAAGTGTGGCGATAGCCTGGGATGACGAGAATGTTGCTTATGCAATGTTAGCGGGTACTTGCGGTGAAGAAGTGTTGGAACCACGGACCATTGAGGAAGCACGTGTGAGGCCCGATTGGTCGCGCTGGGACGATGCAATTGACACAGAAATGAAGAGCCTTGACGAAGCGCATACATGGGACGTAGTCGAACGGCCACCAAAGGGAACGAATGTCGTAGACTGTAAGTGGGTCTTCAAAATCAAGAAGAATGCTGCTGGCGAGATCGACAAATACAAAGCACGACTCGTCGTGCGTGGATTCACCCAGGTACAAGGAGTCGACTACTACGATACCTACGTGCCTGTCGCCCATCTCACCTCCATCCGACTAATCCTCGCCATCGCCGCTCGTTATGACTGGGATATCGACGTCTTCGATTTCCACAGCGCCTTCCTCAATGGCCAGCTAGACAAAAACAAAGTCATCTACATGGAATTGCCCCCAGGATTCAACAAAGATGGCCACGACCTAGTTGCCCACCTGCACGTTGCCCTCTATGGTTCGAAACAAGGCGTGCTCAAATGGTACAAGCGGCTTCGCGGAGAACTTGAGGAGCTTGGATTCGTCTGCACAGAGGCAGACTGGGGAGTGTTTGTTGCACGCATCGGTATCCATCTACTTATCATCGCATCGCACGTTGACAACTGTACAGTAATGGGTAGCTCAAAAGAGCTAATCAAAGCCTTCAAAGACGAAATAGGGACCCACTTTAAAATCACAGATTTAGGCCCTATTAATTGGCTACTCGGCATGAAGGTCGCACGAGATCGCCACGCTCGTACCATATCTATCTTGCAAGAACCATACATCAAAGCTATCCTAACGAAATACAATTTCGTCAATATGAAGCCGGTCTCCGTCCCGATGGACCCTAATCTCCAGCTGTCTCGCAATCAGTCACTGCAGTCCACAACCGAAGCAGCGAAAATGCAACAAGTACCATACCGCACCGCTCTCGGCTCACTCATGTATCTCGCCGTTGGTACTCGTCCCGACATCGCCTTCGCTACCTCAACATTGGCGCAATTTATGGAGAACCCTGGTTGGGTCCACTGGGAAGCCCTCAAGCATGTCTATCGCTATTTATTGGGTACGAGCGGTTGGAAACTTACATACGGCACTCAGAAGAGCAGCCTCGTTGGGTATGCTGATGCTGATGGCGCATCGCAAGAACACCGTCATGCGATCACGGGATTCGCCTTCCTTGTTGACGGCGGCGCTATCCTTTGGGGTTCTCGCAAACAGGAACTCGTTACGCTTTCAACGACTGAAGCCAAATACGTCACCGCTACCCACGCTGCCAAAGAAACAATATGGCTTCGCTGCCTCATTGGCGAAATATTCCAACTGCTTGACCGCCCAACTACCCTCTACAGCGACAACCAGTCAGTGATTGCGCTGACTAAGGACGGCAACTATCACACGCAAACAAAACACATTGATATACAGTACCATTTCATTCGTTTTACCATTTTGGACGGTTCTATCCACCTTCTTTATTGCCCTACCAATGATATGATAGCTGATACTCTTACTAAACCTCTCCCTTCTATTAAGGCCAAGCACTTCACTCACGAGTTGGGACTTCACGCTTGAGGGGGAGTGTTGGACTTTATTTAGTACCGCGCTTACATAATCTCATAATACTTTCGCACCACACTCTTTCCGTACACCTCAGTGAACTTCCATATCACTGAGACTCCAACAGGGTTAAGGCAACCCGAGGCATGAGCTTTGAAGAAGCCTTGGCATTCTTCATGGACATGGCCAAAGTGGTCAAAAAGGGAAAAGGTCACACCTAAGATCTGATCTGGGTGGATCAAAGGCAGAAAAAGAAGAAAAATATAAAAACAGATTTGATAACTTAAATGTGGAAGACACTGATGTCAACAGCTCCACAGACTTTTTACCTCATACATACATCAGAGGTATCTCCTAGCAAGCACAGCAGGGACGTTAAACCTGTGCTTAATTCCTCTTCCAAAAAAGCAAAAGAAATCCCAGATGATATTTACATATGCAACGTGAGGACAGAAAATGAAATTCTGGTCCCACTACACGTCGCATCACAAGAAACCCCTAAAGACCTCGTCTCGCTTGAAGCGTTACTTGACTCAGGAGCTAACACTATCTTTATTGATACAAAGTGGGTCAAGAAGAATAAACTTCCCCTTTAAAAATTACACAATCCCATTGACGTTTACAACGTGGATGGCACAAAGCACTCAGCTGGAAAGATTACGCACTCCACCAATATTATAATTGACTTCAAGCATCACAAGGAATGCGTTACCGCGGAAGTTATGGACCTTGGACAGAATCACCTGATCCTCGGCTACACGTGGTTAAAATGCCATAATCTGGAAGTAGACTGGAAGACAGGCTCGGTTACGCTTACATGCTGTCCCTACCATTGTCACATGCTTCAAGAGAAGCCCATCTTTATCTGTATACTTGAAAAGGTGGAAGAAGATCTCCAGTATCAGATTCAAGCGACCCTAGAACATCTAGAAAAACCAAAAACAGAAGAAAAGAAGCTTATGGAAACTGAGATGGTTCCTAAAGCATATCACGACTATTTAAAAGTATTCTCAAAAGGAGAGAGCAAATGGATGCCAATCTAAAAGCCCTGAGACCACACTATAGATATAAAAGACTCTTTCATGCTGAAGAAAGGCCGATTGATACCACTCAGTCCCATGGAGCAAGAGGAAGTAACAGGATTCATTGATGATCAGCTCAAGAAGGGATATATTAGGCCCTCAAAATCTCCACAAACGTCACCTGTGTTTTTCATGCCAAAGAAAGACAGTAAGAAGCGGATGGTCCAAGACTACCACTATCTTAATGAGCACACGGTCAAAAATAATTATCCACTACCATTAATTGGTCAGCTTGTCGACAAGCTCAAAGGAGCAAAATTATTTACAAAAAATGGATCTACATTGGGGATACAACAACGTCCGCATAAAGGAAGGAGACAAATGGAAGGCAGCTGTTGTTTGTTTCCGCGGCACTTACGAACCCCTCATGATGTATTTCGGGCTATGCAACAGCCACGGAACATTCCAAGCGATGATGAATGAAATCTTCGCGAATATGGACAACGTGGTTGTCATCTACATCAATGACCTAATGATATTTATGAAAACAGAAAATCAAGAGGAACATGATGAGATTGTGCGAGAAGTACTTCATTGTCTTGAAGAAAATGACCTCTTCGTAAAGCCAGAAAAATGCACTTTCAGTAAGACCAAGGTAGACTTCCGTTGCATGATTGTGGGTAAAGACAGTATTTGCATGGATGATACCAAAGTAAAAGCAATTTCGGAATGGCCCATTCCCACGAACATAAAAGGAGTTAGAAGCTTCCTTGGCCTAGCCAATTTTTATAGGAGGTTCATCCAGGACTACGCACAAGTCGCACATTCATTAAATGACCTTCTCAAAAAGGAACAAAAATTCAAGTGGACTTCTGCTCAACAAACGGCATTTGACATGCTAAAAGTGTTACGATTTTCTATTTTCTCCTTCGCTTTCCGCAACCTGCTTTGATAATCCTTCAATTCCTTTCATGCAAACCATTATCTTTCAGACAATTCGACTACGCTGTTGAAGCCCCGCATAGTCGTCCATTGATTTGTCATCCTTTTCGCTGACCTTCTCTCTTCTTCCATCGATCGGTCAGCGAGTGTATTACTTAATCCTTCCATATCCTTCTTCGACCTTCTTTTACTTAGTCACCTTTCCTTCCATTCCATTCCTCAACATTCCATAGGCTTCATATATAAACCTCTCCCTCCGACGATGTATTCCCTAACCTAGATCTACTCTGGAATATACCCAGTACATCGTCCCTGGACCTCTCTAAGTCTCCTGGCTACTTTGAGTGCCAGCTTCGTCTCTGAAATCCTTGAACCGCCGGTAGCAGCCTTGCTACTCGAACCACGATCAAGGAGACGACCTCTCCTTCTCTGAATCCTTGAACCCTCGGTAGCCGTCTCGCTACCTGAACCCTTGACCCTAGAGTCTACGCTCGACCCTACCCGGGCCAAGCGTAACAGGTTCCTTAGGTCGCTGCTGGCTATGGCTGACTAAGCCAGTCAGGATTCGATGGATAAGACTAGATAGGTCTGACAACTAGCATCACTGACTGGACTGTACCTGACGGATGGAGGAGTAGGGGAAGGAAAGATACTGAGTCATGTACCAGATCCTTTTTGCAGGGAAGGACCAAGTGAACTAGACTGGGGATGCCAGCCATCGTCCACTGGGTTTATATAGTATTGGCATATGCGCACAGACCAAGCTGTGCATGGAAGTACTGTACATGTCTACATAAGTACATAGGGGAACAGAGATTAAATACATGCTGCACACACATGGTATGGCAGAATGGAAGAGAAGCATAGGACGGTGATTACCATGAGAAAGAATGGAATCATAGAGCGGAAATGAAAAGGGAATCATACAGTAATGAACGTGTGAATGAGATGAGATCTCATGAGAAAGAAATGTAACTATAAGCATCTGTGAGCGCGAGGAGAAAGAAAAGAAAGTTACAAGTCCACTGCTATGTTGTGCGATAAGATAATCGCGTGGCTTGATAAGATAAGATGAGATAAGATAAAGAAAATGAAAATTGTCACTTCGTTACAATGATGGCTGAAAGCAGAAAGGGGAGCTAGTCAATGACAAGCAGAAAAAGGAAGAGAAGCCATACTCTAAATTAGATGGGGGGTGGGCAGCTTCTTTTATATGACCGCTGACAGGGCAGGTTGGAATCAGTTGGACCAAGCATTTGTGCTGGCGTCATAATAAGGCATCTTAGACTTACATCAACTTACTGGTAGATCAGGGTGGGCTTCTGATCAGAAGGGCAATCAGAAAGGTACTCACCATCCAGCATGTTGTTGGCTGTAATCAGTGTAATTGTCTTTCAAATCATAATGGATTCTGCATGTGTGATGAGGTCAAAACTCAGGGAACCAATCAATATTCCAACTTACCTTAGCACATCACAATGAATCTGAATTGATGGCATTATTAGTGATATCAGAGCTGAGTGATCAATAATTATATATCCACTGGCACAGGTTTGCATCCAGGTGGATTCGCTACTCTTGTCTAAAGCAGAGTGATCCCTAGTTAATTCCTGTGTTTTAGCCTTCGATCCATTCTCCATGATCTTGCCTGTCAGAGCTTCTTTAGTGATCAATTCCTCCTTCTCAACGTTTTGGAACATGTTCCTAGAAGGCATGTACAGTAGGACTTGAAACCATAATTGGAGTTGGACTCTTCCTAATTGGATGACAGTCAACTCCAATTATCAAAATTATCAAAACAGTATGATTTGTGGTCCTTGTATTTGTCCTTGTAGAGATCTCCATGTTGGAATGGAGAGGCATTGGCTATGAGTGGTGTGTGTGCCTGGGAAGACACTTGATTGAACAAATCCATGTAGTTGTCTGGGGGGAGTCCTGGGGATGCATAGGAAGCATATGGGTCACCTATTGAGCGAACATTGATGCCAGCTTCTGCATTTGCATCATAGAGGCAGTTTTGTTTCTGCTCCTCCACATCAAGGGCATGAATATGGTCCTCAAGAGAATGGAATGTGGTTCAAGACAAGAAGACCTATGTGATGAGTAAAATGATGAGAATCTTACTACTCTGCAACTAATAGGCATTCCAAAATTACATTGTATTGCCTGAGAACTATATTAACCTCCTGTAAGCCTAAGACATTTCTCATCTGCTTGGCTTTCTTCTTTGCTGAGCCATCCACAACACCCATCTTTGCCATTGACTCCTTATATCGAGTGCAATTTGTTTGGGGTTAGCCCCACCTGAAAGACATTTATGTTCCTCTTTGAAACCTCAGTCAAACCCATACTCTGAATCTGGCCCTTTACACTCTGTCCTTCCAACTGATTGGGTAATTGCGAGTCATTGGGATTCATGCAGAAGACGAACCAAGACTGTGTATCTGAAAGTGTCTCAAACAAGGTGTCCAGAGCAGCTGTTAAAACTGGGTTGATCTCCTGGGTGAACTCCAGAACTTCGGAGTTTTAGGGGTCTTGGAAGGACTTCAGCTTCAGCTTATGTGCTGTGCCAAGCTTAGGTTCTGTCCAGTATTTTGGAGCAGAGGAGCGGAGAGATTTGGAGGATGAACAAAGATAGATTTGGGAGGATTGTATCTAAGTGGATTACAAGCTAAAGTACAGAGATCATACGGAGGTTTATATACGGAGGCAGAGAGTCGTATTACTAAGTATCGCTAAGAGTATTGGTAAGGAGTATGGAGTTGGATGTAAGGAAGCTGGAGCTGTGCTTCTAAGCGAACACAGGATTGGAGGTATGTACGAAGCGGAAACTAGTACAAAAGGAGAAACATAAACAAGAGTTACTATATATGGATGTTCGGAACTCTGGAGATACGTCTCGCACGAGAATGCACCAGAGTTGGTCAGATGGAGTCAGGGTTGACTCAGATTTATGGCATATAACAGTATCCCCCTCTTAGGCCTGAACCCTTGAAGGCCTTTAGTGAGGAACAATGCGGAAATCCTGCGGAGTCCGAAAATTGGGTGCAGACATATAAAGTCCTAAAAATGAGTTTTGACCTTCTTTCACTCACAAACCAACCATGTCCGAAATCAACGATCTCAAGACTTGGTCTGATGTGCAACTGGTGGAGGACGAGAATGACGAGGAGGAGTTGAGCATCGTGAAGTTTGGTGAGTGGCAGAGAAGGGCAAAGGTGCAGAAGGAGGTGGTGGAACGGAGGGCGTGTGAGGAGGCGGAGAGGAAGGAGGCAGAGGAGCGCACGAGGGCAGAGGTGGAGTCGAAACAAAAGGCCGAGGAGGAGGCCAGAAAAAGGGTAAGTGATGCTGTCACTTCAGAGTACTCAGACTGACGGAGGTAGGCGCAACAGAGTGCGGCGAAGGGAAAGGGGAAGGAGAAGGCAGAGGGGCTTCCGGAGTGCAACAGATGCACTGGGAAGGGAGTGGTTTGTGTGCATGGGGGCGGCAAGTCCACAGCCTGCCAAGGTTGTATAGATGTGAAGGTAAAGTGTGTGCGACCGGGGCAGGAGGTGTCGGAGTTGCGGAAGCGAAAACAGGGGCAGACCTCGCTGGGGGAGAAGAAGAAGAAAAAATGCTGGGTGAGCCCAGAGTCGAGTGAGGAAGAGGAGGGAGAGGGATCATTGCTGCAGGGGGCAGGCGATTTCTCGGAGATGGTGAGAATGATGATGGAGTTGATGGTGGAGTTGCAGAAGGGGAGGATGGAATGGAGAGCGCAGGCATCAGTGATGCTGGGCATGATGGAAGATGTGAGGGAGGCGTTGGATGCAACATATGTACCAACGGAGCCAGAGGAGGAAGAGAATGATGAGGTGGATACGGAGGTGGAAGCGGAGATTGCAGAAGAGGTGATAGGGTTGAGGGAGGAGGCTAGCGAGCCTCAGGTAGAGAGTGATGATGAAGTCAAAGTACTGTAGATAGTCTTCAAATTGAAAGTCTATCTGATCATACCACAATCAATATGGGACGGAGTGAAAACCAGAGTGAAACGGAGTTAGAGGAGATGTCGGGGAAAATGGAGGTGGTGGAGTGGAGTCCCTATCCCCCTCTCAGCCATCGATGTACAACATCAAAGGGCAGGAGGAATGGGAGGGAAAACGGAATAAAGGAGCTCATCATTGTACAACAACGAAGAGGGGAGTGACACAGATATTCGAAGGGAGAGACAGAGTTAGCCAGAGGAGATATC